>RCWM02001538.1:0-13874 GCA_003667255.2 Euschistus heros
ATGCATATTATTTATAAATAAATAGGACGTTAATTACATATTTAATTGTATTAACGAAAAAAATAATTAAATAAATTTAATATCTTTACCTCTATGTAAAACCAATGTGAAAAAACGCATTTTTTATTTCGTTCTTTTATCATTGTATTCTGCAAAACCTACCTGCGGTAAAATGCTAGAAATTCATAAAAATGACATTACCGATTTTAGTCTTCTGAGTCCGATCAGGTTAGAAAATTTATTACAAGGATTTTTAGAAAATAACAGTAAACGAACGGAATAAAAAAAAGCATTTTTTTCATATCCGTTAGTTAATAGTGCCGACGATATGATCACAACAAACAATTTTCTGTTACAACGCTTGGTTTATGTATATAATTGTTTTCTAATTCTGAATCAAGCAATGTTGATAAAGTAAATAAAAAATGACTGTGTTATCGATTATGAAAAAAATATCGAAGTTAGTGGTGTGGATAGGCAATCGACTTAGTAGTCCAGTCAATAAACACATTGTAGAGTGCATGAAATATGCGATAATTTTTGACTTTATAGCTTCGTTAGAAATAGTTAGAAGGTAAACATACTAAAAGTCCCCGCTCCTGGGGGGTGAGCTAACGGTGGGAGGGGAGGGGAGAAGGTCCCAGTTTTTCGATAATATCTCGAAAACGGTTGACTCTAGAAAACCATGTGTCAAATAAAAATTAAAGCTAATTAAATTTAATATAAAATTATTTATCTACATATTTGTCGAACTTCCAACCGTTTTCGAGATATACGTTATTAAAAATTGATAATTTTCGCAAAAAAAAAATGTTTACCTCACTTTTTGTTAAACAGCTTCATGATCCTTTCACGACCGTTTCTTAAAAAAATTGTAAGATTTAAAGTTGTAGATCATTAAATTTACTATAACTTTATATACAGGGTGTCCCAGACATAGCGTAGTACAAAAGGACATTGTAATTCTTTTGCGTTATCATGTTTTTTTTTGTTATACTCTAAAATGAATTAGTTTGACCGCTAGTAATTAGTAAATGTTTAGTTCTTTATCCAATTCACACCCCACTGCTTATCCCATTACAGAACTTTTAGATTTAAAAAAGAATGCTGATTACAGTGAATAAAGTTGCCAAGGCGACAGTACTTGTGAGATGGCCGCGGTGTCCGCTATTATTCTATAGCTAAGCCAGTTTGAAGCACAAGGATATTGTATCAATTCGGCTGCTTATCCTGATACCTAGAGATTTCTATTACGATTGCCTTCTGAACATTGTCGTCTAGAGGTGTTGTCACTACAATGTCATGGCTGTTCTAACTAACAGAATATCAGGTTTGTTATGAGCGATTATATGGACCATTAATATTTCTTCATACTAGTACAGTTTGTATCCACCAGCCGACAATTATCATTATTTAACAATAATAACATTAATAAGTTCTTTATTTATTCTAGGACCTTAAGTCCCTTAAGATTAAAAAATAATTTAGAACTAAGGGCCTTCAGAGCCTTAAAATGAAATTATATTTTCATAAGAAAGTAAAAGATAATAATAATAAAAGTAACAAAAAATTTATAACATTTTTTTTTTTCAAAACGAAAAATTTCTTGAATATAAACTGTTTACATTTTAACAAAAACAACTAAAAAGTGGCTATTGACAGTTTTTGGAGGATCTGGGTGGATAGTAGGTGGTTATAGAAGTGGTATTTGAAAGTAGAAAGGTTAATTGAATGACGAATGTTGAGAGGGATGGAGTTCCAGAGAGAAGAGGATCGGATTACGAAAGATCTGTCGAAAGTGGCTGAGCAATGAGGAGTATGCAAATCTGATTGGCGGGAACGGGTTTGGCGGGTAAGAACTGAAGATTTGAGTTGAAGGGGTTCGAAAATGTAAGGTGGATGATGGGATTGGACGGTTTGAAAAGTAAGGAAGCCAGGAAATACTGGTCACAGTAGGAAGGAATAAGCCACTTTAACTCATTTATTTATTTATTTTTTTTACTTTATATCTTTATTCACACCAGTTAATCAAAATTAGACAACCATTGAATTTGTTGTGAGAAAGATAATGGCGTTAAAGGCATAAGGGGGAGCAGGACCCAGCGGCATTTCCAGTCTTTACTTTTATTTTAGTCTACGAGGTCTCTCATCCAGTTCCTTTTTAGCCTTCTCTCGATGTTCTCGGTAATATGTGTTGTGGCCAAGTCGTTTATAAGTGTATTAGTATGTCCATGTAATTTTTTGTGGAATCATTTGTAGTAGGTTTGTATTTGTTCTTTAACTGTTGGTATGCGTAGATCAGTATGTAAAGTTATGTTGCTTAGGTACCAGGATGCTTTTGTAATTGTCCTGAATATTTTTGCCTGAAAGATTTAAAGATTGTTAATATGTGTCTTTTTACTGTCCCGTATATCTGCGAAGCGTACGTCCAAATAGGTTTCAGTAAGTAAGTACAAGTGTTAATATTTTGTTTAAATTGTAGAGTTGAACATTTGGGAGGAGTGAAAATAAAAGTCTTAGTCTTTGGTTGTGCGTTTTCTTTTCTTTTTTTTTTTTTTTTCTTGATATGTGGACCCCATGTAATTCTTTTTATAATTGTATTGATGAATCATTGCCATTCTTGGAATTTTGTTTATTCAAAGGCTAGTCTCGAATGTTAAACGTTCATATGTGTAACATAATATATATTACAAATTTTATGAAATGTACCACAAGAAATCAAACCTGTCTATACTCACTTAAGGAAGCAAATAAATATTAAGATGCTTATGGAGGTTTCTAAAAGTATGAGGACCTAGAGCAAACTGAGTACCAAGAAACCAAAGGGATAGTTGGCTTGTTAGGTGAATGCATTCTGATCCCTACATTTATTAGTCAGGTGGATGGACAGTCCTTTAGGTTTTCCCTATGACTAGCCGGATTTCTATTCCTTCTGGAAAGAAAAATTAAATGGAAAGTGAAACTAATACATCTCCAAAAAAATAGTCTTAAATTTAATATTTGCGAATCTCAAGAAATAATATAATAATATATACAAGTTTTCTAATAATTATTATTGTGTTTTTTTCTCATTTATTGATATTTACAACTGTACAAAATAATATACAACAAGTAAATGTGTTGACAGTGAATACAATGGCATGACAATATACATATGAATACAATGACTTGTGAAGAACTACTCACTAGTAGCACTTCAATAAAATCTACACTAAAAGGTCTCTAGGCCATCTTCTTTTCAGACACCTCGGAGGATTGTCAGTAATGGAGGAGGAAGCAAGTTGCGAGACTAGTGGATTGGAGTGGTTATGGAGCTTACTATGGAAGGATAGGTATCTGGTTTGGGCTAACTCAGTACAATTTAGAACATTAAGGTCTTTATGGATAAGTTTATTGGTGACAAAGTAAGGGGCATTTAGGATTTTTCGAAGGATTTTGGATTGTAAGGATTGGATACGAGATGAATTGGATGGTTTAGTAGAGCCCCAAAGCTCAACTCTGTACATCCAAATAGGTCTAATCATAGTCATGTAAATAAGTCTGTCGTAATATAGAACTATTTATTTGGAATATTTATTGATATAAAAGATTTATTAGAATAGAAAGTATTGACATTTTCGAATTATCATGCTTATGAACAACTTTATAAGCATTATTATGGATAACTCGTCAATCAGTTGAGCATTTTAGACATAAATTAAACAGAATTTTGATAGGTTCATAGAAAAGAAGAGGGTAACAGGAGCTGTTGGGAGAGGGAACAATATAACTGGATGATTACAATGGAGCAGTGAGAAGGCTCTTGCTAATTGGATAATTGTTCTCATATCGATTTCCTTCCCCGGAGGGGGGGGAGGGGTCCAATTTACCTCTTCTCTCTCTACATCAGTAGATCGATATCATTTTCAAAGAATCGATTTTTATTACTATCTTAAATCTCTTTTAAAAAATGTAGAAGATGAATATAAAGTCTATTAAATCTCTGAAAAACTATTCCTAATTCAAATAAACTTTTAATTAAAGTTCGGGCGCTCTGAAAGGCGTATTGAGCACTTAGTTTTAATACGAAAATATGTTCCTTTTTTTTTTTCCTATAAACTGTTTGTATTGAGTTCTATCTCACTCAAGTGTTAAAATATGTGTGTGACATGTAGATTCCAGTGTTTGAAATTGAAATCGACCATTACGTGGGTTAGACCATTCCGCAATATGGTTAACTATGGTAAAACTACTGATCTTATCTATACAAAATTTTTACTGTCTGCTTCATAGGTTAGGAAGGTTTAGTAATAACCAAATTTACAATAATAGAAGTTTAAATGTACAATATTGAGTCGCAGAAACGAGGTTTGCCACAATGTCATTTACTTTTATGGTTATATCCAACCTGAATGAAACAATAAAAACTATTACTACTGAATAAACATTAACTCCAAATCAAAATTTCGATCCGTTTACGTAATCTTTAACCACCTAATCAGTGTAATTTTAACCAGGTTAAAAAATTACTATAGGTAAAAATAACATTGAAGAAATAATTCTCAATTACCTACTTCAACACAAGATTTTAAACAAAAAAACTTTAATTATTAGTTAAAATTATCTGAATCCTTTATTTATGAGAGTGGGCGAAGCCGTGACCGAGAATGCTAGTATTTAATAAACTTCTTAATTATAAGTTAAAACTGGCGACAGAGCCAGAACTAGCGGAATCTCTACGTAATTCTAATTATTGCATAATAGCGCATAATTTAATCCATCCATTCATTTCTTTATGTGTCTCCTAAGTTTCTTATATTTTAGTTATTAAAAATTGTATTTCTTATTTACTTACTAATTTGAAGATTAAATTTTCAAACTCACGTAGATATACCATATATATATATCCTCTGACAGGGGTAGAACGTAGAAGTCGTATCACTACAAGACAAGCACTGACTGCACTACACTAGAACGAGGCGCCTCACTCACAGGGGACTATTGCCAGTTTGAGTTTCGTCAAGTTGTCAGCCAAGTCTACTGTATTTTTACACACGGCCGGAGACAGAGAGGGGGATCGGCCGGATGTTGTACCATTGGTTCATTTTAATAGTCCGCCTCTCCTAGCAGACTAAAATGATTAATCCAGGTTTTGTTTAGACACCGATGTAGCGGACTATAATTGAACCAGCCCGCTCTTTCAAAGAAATATCAAACTTAATATTAAGACTGTGACAAATTTTGGCAACGTCGCAGTTCGTTAGTTATCACTTTGATCTAAAAAAAAAAAAAAAACGGTTTTCTAGAAATGTTTACAAGGTGATCCAATTTAGTCGATGAGAAATAGTCCTGGATGTGCGCTTTATATTAGGCGGGTTTATTTTCTATCTATTAATGCTTTTATTTATGAAATAATTGATGATTACTTAACAAGTTGCTATCAATATAATTACTGATTAATCATAGTATTCCTGATCCACCTCAGTCTGGCTGCACTTATAGTAGTGATTGAGCTGAAAGAGGAGCGCTGGGATCTCTTTTTATCTGGGCTTGCCTGTGTTGGTATGTATGAAATGAAATGAAAACGAAAATGAAAAAAATAATCTTTATTCTAGGACATATTGTCCCCTAAGAATAACAGGCATGTATAATAACTTGTACAATAGTCTGGCTATCTTAATTTCTAACGAAGATAATAATATGTATAAAAAGAAATAATGATATATATAAATACAATCGAAAATAGAACTGAGGGGGGAATGTGTGATAAATAATATATACATAAAAAAAAAGAGAAAAAATATTACAAATAATAATAACAACAATATGCTAATATAATAATTACAATGGGTTCAGAAAAATAAAGAAATATAAAAAATAAATCAATAAAATAAAAAAAATATAGTGAATAGAAAGGAAAAGATATATAGAGAGGAAAAATATTAAGACCTATTTGAATGTTAATACGACAAAATATTTACAAATACCTCAAAGGTAATATATATATACAATTGATAATAGCACTTTATCAATTAGAATAAAGAGTAAGAATTAATAATAATAGCAATTTGATGATATAATAATTATATGCTCTTATAATTACAATGTGTTCGGAAAAAATAAATAATATATAAAATAAATCAATACAATAAAGTACAAATAATGAATAGCAACGATAATATTTATACAAAATTAAGAACCACTTGAATGTTGATGAGACGAAACATTTACAGATACACAAAAACATGATACATATATATTATATATATGGAAACATATATATTATGATTATATCAATATTTATTTCGTTATTTGTATCAATATTTGTCGTAATTAAATTTTATTTCTATCTTTCAATCCTTCTCGTATCCATTTATTAAAATCAAAAACACTTCATAAAATACTCAATGCTCCTTATTATGTCACCAACATCCTTAAAAACCTTAATGTTCCACAAGTTGCTGAATTGGCCCAAACTAGATACCTATCCTTTCAAAGTAAACTCGATACCTACTCAAATCCACTAGTATTCCTACTTGCTTCCCATTTCATTCCCGATAATCTTCCGAGGCCTATGAAAAGATGACCAAATTAAAGTGCTACTAGTGAGCAGTTCTTTACATGTTATTCACATGTCATGGTAATCATCTTCCTCAAATTCACTTGTTTGTATATAACGTATACAGTTGTAAATATCAATAAATAGTTCATTAATTATTTATTATCTTTGCACCTTATTTGTATCTTTTAGTGGTTTCGTTGAAGTGGCCTGCAATTCGTGAATTCGTGAGCGGTCCACAAAAAAGCTAGGTTACCGTTAAAATAAAGCTTGGATAAAGTTTTAGGCTCTACACAACAGAACTGAGTCTTAATGGATTTTGGTATGAAGCTTTGTAGTTCCAAATAAACACTCAAACTGTATATTTTAATTTTGGAAGAACTTAAGTAATAATTTACTTCCAAAACTCCCATTCTAGGTACCTTCAATAAATATTTGAATCTTATAACTTATTTCAGATTAATAAACAAAAAATTAATAATATAACAATTTTTTTTTTTTTCAATTTTTTCATTTTGTTTATATTATGACTTATCTTTAATTTTTCTCTTATATTTTCTCTTCTTTTTTTCCCTTTTTAATTTTTTTTTTTTTTTTAAATTCTTAAAATATTTGAAAAAATAAAATAAAATTGTATCTACTCGCGCCTTTCTTTTCTCGCGAGATCTTTTCTCTATTTTGATATGTTGTACTATGTAATACATCATATAGGAAATAGTATAAAATTATATATTTCTGAATGACTAGGAATAATACAAACCTTTAAACTCAATGTATATATTTAAAAACCAGATAAATAATTCAAATAATCCTTTTTTAAATTTGTTGGAACCGTTTTCGTGAGAAAAAAAGTATGTTTAAGTCAATACACTTCCCCACTATTTGACGTATTTTGTCTTATAACTAAAATTACATATGGAGTACCAAGTTGAGCCATAACTAAGACAAACTTGACAAGTCTCTGAGTAAGAGGAACTATCGACCAGACAACGCTACCTGTTGAATCTACTTCAGTTCTTGCTCAAGTCTGTCTCTAACCTTCTCTGAGTTAACTAAGGGGTGTATGAAGAGAAACATGAAACATTTGGAGAAAAACAAAAACAATATTTATTATTTATTTAAATATGCTAATAGAAAAAAAAAAGGTGAGAATGATATAGGAAGTTAGAAAAATAATTAAAAACTTAAAATTTCCTAAGCGTCTTCGTGAAATCAACCAATAAAATATAACATTGGACCAGATATTTATTACTTTTAGTTTGCTTTTATAACCAATCAGTATTGTTCTTATATTTATCATATGATGGCTTGTTGAAGCTTCTTTAAAGGCTAAAACTTAGAAAAGTCGAATTTTCGTCTTTGTTATCACACATTCAAAATAAGTTATCTCAGAAATTATTTTATCAAGAAAAAATAATTTGGTTAATAAAATGGCAGCAATGAAATTTTATTGTTTTATTTAATTTTTTCTTTGAGAAAAAAATGAGCGCGCAAAAATTTCCGTGAATTAATTTTTTTTTAATTTCTCGAGTAAAAGGCCTGCTATCATTTTAAGGGATTTACGTTTCCCCGTATACTTTAACCAGCAGAAAATAATCTGATAAGAATTAAATAAGAGCAGTAGAATATAAAACATGCTTTAATAGCAAACAGAACGAAAAGGTACAAAATAATTTTTATTTTGATGAATACTTCATATTATGGTAGCAACTAGATAAAACCTTTATGATTAATTAATGCTACTATATATTTGTCAATACCACTCACTCATTAACACGAAATCTCAAAAACCACCGAACGGATTGGAATGAAATTTCGTCTAGGCTTCCTTTTATAGGTGCTCGCTAAGAAAAGAAAGGATTTAAAAAAAAATCTGTCTGGATCACGTGTGATTCGCGAAAAACGCGATTTTCTCACGCATAGGAAATTCATTTAATTAATATTACGGATCTTAATGAAACTTAGTACCTTGCTTCTTATTAGATGTTAGATGAACGATTATTTTCTAAGTAGTTTGCCCTGTATCGGTACTACAAAGGGGTAAAATAAAAGTACTCACCTAATTTCATTGTGGCAAATAATAATAGATTTATTGGTCATATTGTATATGGTGATAATCTGAATTAAAAAATAGGTTATTATGCCTAAACCGCACACTTTCACTGTCATTAAGTTGTTATTAAAAAAAAAAAAAAAGCAAAAATAAATGGTCATAACTGTGAAGTTTGAATATTGGTCGATAGAATGGCGTGATAGGTGAATAGTTCTACATGAGTGGTTATATAGATTACAGTGTTATATAAGTGTGATATTGCTGATAATAAAAATATACTCGTAAATGTACAGTTTTGACTGCCATAAACAGATTTACCATACCTATATATATATAATTTTATGGTAGTAAATTAAATCCCAACAGATAAATCAATAAATATGTCTGCAGAATAAAAATTATTACCAATCAAATTTCAATCTTTCTTTGTGATATTGTGTGTAAAAATATAATTTATAGTTCCTTTAGGTAAAAGCACTGACAATGGGCAGTCAATGCAAGAGCTTCTAATAAAATCTGTCGCACCTGAATACCAACTCATACATTAAAATTAAATTTTAATGTATAGTTGGTATTTACGGTAATTTCCCAACACCTAATTCTGCAATGCTACCGTTAAAGTCTTTTCTTATGATGAGGGGTGAAGCCGCGGAGGGAAATGCTCAGTTAAAGTAAAACCTAATGTATTAACAAAATAATTCAATATATAGGTAAAAAAAAACAAAAAAAAAACGTGGGTGTTTGGAATAAATGTTATGGAATATTTTATTAGTAATTATTTTGATAAAATAGAGTTATGATGAAAATAATAGTACTAACAATAATAATAAACTCTCAATGGTGTCTACTCATCCTGCCCATTCATTAACAGCCATTCAAGTTTGGTTGGTCAACCCACACTTTTTTTAAATAAAATTGAATTATTTATGTATGACTTTAGTTTTACTTTATTCCAAATTCAATTACTCATAATTTATTATCTGCTGTATATTTTCAAAAACACAAACTATTTTCTAGTTTGTTTTTAGTTATGTTAGTGGTACTTAAGGGTGAGTTTTTTTAATTTTTTTGGTAAACGATAACTTGTATTGAAACCATGGTATTTAGATAATCGTCGACGCCATACTACACAAGGGAATTATAGAAATTAGAAGTAGTTGTTGTACGAACTTTATTTGATCTTGATATTTATGTTTATTTTTGTTGAAAAATATATCCAATTTGGTTGAAGAATTTACAACTGTTCAAATATGCTAAATCAAGGAAATAAAAACTGATAACGATTCAATGACATGTCAAACTTAAAAAAGAACTACTCCTGCAGTAGCCCTAAAATATAAATTATAACCACGTAGAGATCTCTAGGGCTACCATCTTTTCAGAGCACAGACGCTGTCCGGAGGAGGTAACGCACGGGAACGGAGTGGGGAAGCAAGTTTGAGAAACTCCTATGTACTTGAGTGGGTAGGGAAGCTTACTATGAAAGGATAGGTATCTGGTTTGGGCTAACTCAGTCAACATATGGAACATTAAGGTCTTTATTGATAAGTTTCATTGGTGACAAAGTAAGGGGGCATTAGGATTTTTCGAAGGATTTTGGATTGTAAGGATTGGATACGAGATGAATTTGTATGGTTTAGTGGACCAAAGCTCAACCGCCCCCCAAATTTCATCCCGTACGTCAAAAATAGGTCTGATCCCAGTCATGTAAATATGTCTTTTGTAATGGATTGGAAGGTTTGATCGTTTTGTTTAGTAAATGTTGAAGTAGTCTGTAACGACGAGCAGTTTCTTGTTCGCTTTATTCTTTAGTATTTATTTGAGCTTTATAAAGTAAAACTAGGGAGGGAGAGTAGATCTAAAGCCCCGATCCTTCTAATTACGATGCTCTTATGCGGGTCCAAGAATCGTTAAACTGAACGTAATCCAGGTATCGCCTCATCCTCTCTTGTTCGGGATCTTTAAATAGAAGAAGAGAGGATTCGCTGAGGATAGGAGCTACCGGGGTGAACAACCTCCACAGCCCCTACCGGTCAATTAGTCTTCACAGTTTAGGGAGCTTTCTTTATAGGGGCGTTTACCGCCTTCAATAGGGAAAAGAGAGTTTTTTTAACTGAAAAAAGATTATCTTTTAAATTTAGTTTTTTAAATACAGTTGAGATAATAATAAGAGGAAAAAAACTGACACCAGACTGAGGAAAAAAAAAAAGGATCCATAGTTATGTCCTATCTATAATGCTACGAGTTTTCTTAATTTATATTTTAAAACTTAAAAAGAGATCAAAATTACGTAAAATTAACTCATTAAAGTTAAAATAAACAATTAATCGTATCTGCGAGATAAACACATTTAGGAGAAAATAGGGGGTTCCCAAACAGGACTTTTTTTCATTCAAACGGCAATATAGCTCTTAAACAGTACGTGCTAGCGACAAATGTTATAGAAAAACAAAAAATATTTTCGCATGAATTTTTAATGGGGAAAATTGTCGGGAGGAAACTTTCAATTTGTACCAACAACAGGCCTAAAGCGTGTCAAAATGTTATATTTTAATTGAAAAAAAAGTTAGCGCAATTTTGAGGTGAAAAAAACAAGATAAAGTTATAGCTCTGCTAAAAGTTATATCTGAGGGTCAAAAATGTCCTGATGATACGAAGTGTCAAAATAAATATTATTCCTTACAGTTTGGCATGAGATGACGCATATCAAAGAAACTATTCAAAATCACATTTGATAGATACTCCAACAGTACCAAAATACGAAACTAAGGCGCAAGGCACCCTCGCATTATAAATCATAACAGTTTATTTTACATTTTTTTCTCTTTCCAATTTTTTATTGACATCTGTTATAACAATAAGCGAATTTGCTCATCAGTGTAATAATACAAAGGCTGTGGTATTAGTGTAAGCGTGTGGGATAATAGCTCTCACAGTATACGCGTCTCATGGCATGGAATTAAAAATAGGATTTGTTTGAACACCTCTCTCATACAGCTTCTGTTAAGCCCTCTGAGAGTATTGCCATATTCCAGGTAGTGTCAGTCGTTGGGCCTCATAGTCATTAATTATTATGTTGTTCTGTCCACGAAGTCGTGTCGTTGAAAATCGTCTATGACAGGTTATTGTGTATGCTCCTTTACTGTGGCTTCTTGTAAATCAGAGTTGGGAAGTGTGTCTGGTGAAATTGACCAAGGCGATTTCGTGATTAGTCTGGCATATTTGTGCTTGGAATTATTGTGTATTCTTTTGGAGGTACGTATTTTTTGGCAGGCCCGTATATTTGGTGTGAGTGATGACGTAGGAGGGGGTTTTTTAATTTATTAATTATGAGTTATTATTTCAATAATCCATTTGAGAGTTTAAAGACTCACAGCAAGACTATTATTAGAATAGAAGATATTCAAGGGAAAGAGCGGGGCCAATTAGTAAGCATTACTTATCAACAATATATCCAAGTGACTTATTTTGTTTTTTTTTGTGGCAATATATAAAAAAAAAACAAATTTTGGTCAACTTCGGTAATGCAAGAGGTATCAATATTCGGATAAAGTTCCTTTTCTGACTTTAAGTGAATCGAAAAATTTGTATAATTTTGTCAACGTTTCACCTAACGTAAAAAACAGGACTGTGATGGGATGATGTACTAATATTTCGTTCTAATGTATTGTTAGTGTATGACGCTTTGAAGGCAGGTGCCTCCTTACGCTGTTACGACTGCGTTTATTATCAATTGTTTACTACCCCTAATTTCGTAGTATTTACAAAGAAAAAAAATTATTACGCTATATTATTATCTTTTAGTAAAATGTATATAACACATATTGTATCTTTTAATATCATGTAGCATTTTCAAAATATTAATCAAATTTTCAGGCTCTCCAATTTTGAAGGATAAATAAGAGTAAAACCCGAGAGTTCTTATAAAGGTACTGGCAGGCTAACGGAAAGATCCTTCGCTTTGAAGTCCTGCCCGCATGTTCTAAAAGGATTTTAGGTCTTGAGGGGGAGGGGGGAATGGGGCCACAGGAAGTTTCAATTGTGTAACCCTGTCATGTACATGTGACATGGAATTATACACATGAGTCTGAGGTAATCGCATGATTGTAGAGAAAGATCAATCCCATTAGGAATTGATGAATTATTCATTTATTATTAAGTGTTTAATAAATCATCAAGTATTTAGTATTATTTAATACCTTATCTTTATCCATCCTAATGTTTTTTTGAGATAATGACGACAATATCCCCAACTGTTGGTGTCCGAGTTATTTAGAATTTTATGAATTAGAATTACCGCTTCAATTGGAAATATTATAATAATATCTTCATTTCTAAACATAAAAATATCAGCACTTTTGTTACCTACCTGTATTATATATACTGAAGGTAGCTTTGTGTTTATTATAAATTCGTCCATATTAAAGAAATCTCAAAAGCATATGCAGAGGACAGAGCGAACCCGCAGAAATATAGTTCGATTCAATTACTACCGGCCCAATATTCCACCCAATTTGGAATGAATTGAACAAAATTAGGTTTCAATCCTGCATTCCAAGACTAGATAAAGCTATTGCCATCTTATTCCCCTCCATCTTAAAACAAAATAGAACGCTTTCGCAAAACAATAAATTTGAGGAGACATTCTTACCGTGAGTGACATGTCAATTATATGTAAAGAACTCCTCACTAGTAGCGGGCTTCAATAAAAGTTCTTACATAAGATGGTCTTCACCGTCATCTTCTGTTCAGATGTCCATGGACGGTTATCGGGAATTGAGTACGAGGTGTCAAGTTTGTGGAGAATTAGTGTATTCAAGTGGGTGATGCAGTTTCCTATTGAAGGTATCTGGTTTGCGCCTAAACTCAGCAACATATGTATGGAACAGTAAGTATATTTATGGGATTAAGTTTTGTGACAATACGGAGTATTGTTAATTTTTGGGAATAAGGAAAAAATTGGAAGGTCTCGTGGAGTCCCCAAAGCTCAACTCCACATGTCCAAGATAGTCTAATTATTGCCATGCAAATAAGTCTTTTGTAGTTCTCATTGGGTTTTTAAACGCTTGTCTAGTAATGCCGAAGAGCGGAAAGCGAGGAGGCAGTTTCTTGTCTTACCAGTCTGGTATGTTTCAATACAATATCAGTTGCTAATTAATTGTAATGGTAAGTGGGTAGGCACTTCATTATGCTCAAAATATTACCGAAAATAACAAGAAAAAAAAACAAAGAGAAAAGTTTTCTGTTTTTGGAAAGTGTTGAGATTTGATCGTTGCAGAGCAG
>RCWM02001537.1:0-13942 GCA_003667255.2 Euschistus heros
GAAAGTGTTACTTTTACTTATAGTTTAGAGACGTGCTCTAACTGCCTTAGTTTTTCGTATCTTTAACGTTTTCTATAAAACTTTCAGAGAAAATTTACAAATCATTAAACTTACTGATAAAATTATTCTTTTAAAAATATTGTGACTAATATTTATGAATCTAATCATAAGACGAGCTATATGAATAATAAATAATCTTAAATTATCATATTCACTTCTAGGAAATGACGCATGTGTCTGTAACACACTCACTAAGCCAACTAGTTTCTGACATCAGGGAAAACTTTTCGAAAATTAGTTGAAGAAAAAGATTTTTATTAATATTTTTAAACAATAAAACTGAATTATTTAAATGATAAAAGTATAGTTGCCTGTTATGATAAATGGAGAAGAAGATGATCAGGGATGCAGTGAAAGAGGAACACCACGTCTAAACAGGCTTATTTTGTTAGTAAAAATACTTCGGCACGTATTGAAGTATTTCTACTTAGACGTGGAGTTCCTCTTTCACTGCATCCCTGAATTATTTTATCTTTCAGAATCAAAGCTTTAATCAAGTACGAAAGTATTACGTCCATTCTTATTCGAAATTTGATTTCGTAAAAGTTATGTAAATTATTACGTATTTTCGATATACCTAAAACTTTATTATGAAACTTCTTGTGAGTGATAAATTAGAAGAACAAAAATATTTAAAGATAGTACCTTACTATATACTTTCTTGCATCTTCTTTCTTTTTTCCTCCATTTCGACTATGGATGTTTCATAGATGACTAATAAGCAAAAGTCTCTTAGACTAATAAATAGCTCTATTAAATATATTTCAGGGATTCCCAAATTTTATCACACCTCTCGCTTGTATTCTGAACTCAGTTTTGTCTTTATTTGACTTCAAAACTGTTTAGGCACATTTATATTCCAATTCCTTAAAAAAAAAAAAAAAAAAAAAAAACGCACACTTATGACATTGAAAACTGCCGACGAGCAGGGGTAAATGTGGTCGAGAGACTCCAACCTCTCTACAACAATGTTATCGGTTTACCAAATGACCAACATCAAAATTAGTAAGCGGAAAGAGAGAGAGTGTCCAGTGTACAGGATTAAGCAGGAAGAGTTTGTATTTTAAAAAATCAAAATGATTTTATCAATTTTAAAAGGATGCCAATAGCCGAATATCCATCGGTCACCAACAATCGTTAAATCCTGGCAGATCTGAAAATAGTATTCTTCAGTGTCCTGTGAAATGGATTAAACGGAAAGAGAGTGTCCTTTAAAAAAAATATAAAAAGATGTCATCAAATTTTAAAAAGACAAAACCTTTTCGGAAAGGTTTCGTCAAAAATATTCTTCAGCAGACAAAAATCGTTAGATCCTCATAGATTTCACAACAGTAACCTTAAGTGCCTTTGGTAGTACTAGTATCCCATAGCCACTGTAAGATAGTAGTTTTATATCAGGCGCGATCCTTTGACGGCCGAAGGATATCTTTGGTCAAATTTTCGCTACAAATTAACTTGATTTAAACACTTCGTTTTTCAAAAGTCAGTAAAGTATACTAGTTTCAAAATCTGCCCGATCCGACGATTTTTTTAAAAACTTATTAAATATTTTTCTCCACTCCACCGGTGTGGTGTCTTAAATAAGAACCCAAACCATTATTTTCTTCACTATTGTGCATCGAACTGCAATATTTGAAATAGCCTTTATCATTAGTGTTCTTTTTTAGAATCCTCGCTCATCTCGATTCTAAAAGGCTTCATTGTACACTGAATTAAAATATATGGCAAAGCTTTACACCTCGAGAAGTCCTAATTGTCCGTCCCAACCGAAAGGAGTAAATAGGAAGTTCCAACAAGTTCCCTAGGGATACTCCCTAATATCCTGAGCCGGTCTAGATCACACGGGGGTCAGGGAAAAAGGGGGCGCCTGGCCGATATATCGGGCCCGAGGGTCCAAGATTTATGTAGGAGCGGGCAATATCTTTGGAATTTTTTAACAGATTGGGGTCACCTGGATGTAGGGTTGAGGGGGAACTGTAAAAATATGCTAACTCAAAAACCAAAATAGTTACGTAATATTTGTACATATTAGGTACATACTCCACTTTCAGACAAGAAATAAAAAAATGAAATTTAAACTACTCAACAAAAAGTTAGTGAAATTTCTCAATCGGTGTATTAATAAATTAAAACATTCTTGAAATTTATTTAAATTTACTAGAGAAAGAAAAACCTTTTTTTTTTCTATTATGACGAGGTATTTTTTTAATACTCTGAGTTTAATCAGTGCCATATAATTGCTACAAATTTGAAACACCCCAACAATACCCGCATACAATACGTAAAATATAATGCCTGTGAGTAAAACCAGCATGCTATGTCACTGAAACAATAAAAAAAAGTTGACACAACAAACCGTGTAAATTTTCAACAAACTTGTTCAGTTTAGGGCAAAATATTTTGAACAAATATCTCCGATCGAAAACTCACCACAGAGCATATTACACATATACATACTCTGAAGAATATTTTATATGTTAAAAATTTCAAATATTTGAATAATTTAGTTATGTTTCTGAAGACTTCCTGCGATTGTAATTTTTTTCACAAAACACAGTGTTCATACAATTAGTCACAAATACAGTGATTTCAATATTGCTGTTACACCCTTGGCTGTCGTGCAAAAGTAGAAAAGACAAAAACTTCGCACTTTTAAGTAGGACACAGCAAAATTTTGGTCGATTTTTAAAAATATTTTGAAATTGGTTGTTTTAGGCGTTATTGTGAAACACAATTTACCGATTTTCCAGAACACTGATATTAAAACTGGAGCGTGGAAGGCACAGAACTCATTTTTAAGGATTTTGGGCTTATTAATATATTTATGACAACCATCGATATATTCTCAATTTATTATTCAATATTAATAATTATATTTATAAATATCAGATACAATTCGCTCAGAATATAATACATATAACATTATACAGTATAATATATATTACATTATACATATTAGAGTTTAAGAAGTTATCCGAATAAAAATCGTACTATAGGAAAATTTAAAATGGTAGAGAATGCCGGAAAATGATTACCAATTTAAATTAAAATGAAATAAAAAAATAAATAAAACATATCGTTGGATGAGGTAGTTTTCAGACACTATTATGAACAGTACCATAATAATGTCTAAAAAATACCTCATCCAATGATATGATTTGTTCCTTTAAAGTTTAATTTAAATTTCTAATCATTTTCCGGTATTCTCTACAATTTTAAATTTTCTTATACTATGATTTTTATTCTGATAAATTCTTAAATTCTGATATGCATAATGTAATATATACAAGTGATTTTAATTTTTTTAAAAAATCTATGTACATTATTTATGCCTCAATAGAGATTTGATACTGGATTTTCAGCCCAAAAAGGCAGAATATATGAAAAAAAGTATTTCAAAGAGCAACTGGAGCCAAAAGGAAACAGTTGAATTCCAGAACCTCCCAGAAAGAAGCCTCCTACCTCTTACCAGCCTGGAGAAGGTAAAAGCCCCGTATGAGACCCAGTTACGATAATGGATTCACATTTTATTCCAGTTCCATGAAAAGGACCTGGGGAAATCCGGACCGCACTCCCAGGAGTGTGATATTCTTCTGCATCCAAATGGCCAATTATTGCTTCGCCGCTTCCCTTGGGTCCAGTTCCTTTCCTTAAAGCGTTGACAGAGGAAGGGCCTTGTTATCCTTCCGAGGGTGTAATGGGATAATGTCGTTATTCCGAAGCAGTTATTCCTCAAGAAAAGTCTAGAATGAATCTTCAGGCGTTTAAGTAACGTTAGAAAAAAAAATGAAGAAACAGGCATTGGTTGTCGAGCCCGAAAAAAACAAAAGGTTTCTGAGCACCTGATTAAGAACGGAATGGGTTTTATTTAAATCAGGGTCAGTGAATAAGTACATTGTGTTGCAACCCCGCCCCAGAATCATATATAAACCAGTTATTTATTCGATTGTTTGAGACAGTGTATACAGTTCTTGTACATCTGAGTTTGGGTACATAAAAGAAATTAGTTGAAATCAATACATTTTATATTGTAATGTAATCATTTTAATTTATAAAACAATGAGGCAGACTTTAGTCGCCTGTTAAAACACGCTATGAGCAGTATCAATTCGACAAAATAATACTACAAGTATGTCGATTCTAAAAGTCAATTATCGACTAGATATTAAAGATATTGCTAGTTTTCTATACCTCGTTGCTATGCATCAATGTGTCTACCTAACGATAAAAAAAATAATGTTATAAAAGATATTATTTATCTTTAAAAGCTTGAGTTTTGTGGCGCTACGAAACCGAAAATAAATGCAGTCAGACAACAGCTATTATTAAATTTTATTATACATTAACTAAAAATATTTTCAGAGGGTGTCATTCAAGATTAAAGATTATTTTTGATTCCATCCTGATTTTTTAGAAATATCAGTGTACCCTCCTATTTACAGATTTCAGTGAAACGTTTTAGTAACATTTTCAATCCCTTAAATAATAAATAAAACCTACAATTTTTTAACACATCGTATTGAATAAGAATTTGTAAAATGAATCCTTCCTTTGTTATGTGACTGAATGGTAATCATATTATATGTTGATCATAAACATTTCTGTTTAATAATTTATATCTTGAATATATTAATAATATAATATATATATATATATATATATATATATATATATATATATATATATATATATATATATATATTTAATAGATTTGTTTTGGTATATTGTAGCTTGGATATGGATAATTCTAAAACTGTGGTTTTAGTATCCGGAACCAAACAATTTTAGTAACGACTAATAACTAGCAGACTATCTTTATTCTGTGTCAGGACTTCAAAGTTCTATGTTAACGGAAGAATGACAGAATTTATATTGTTTTTTTTTTAACCCTAAACTCTTCATGGGACCTCCAGTCCCCATGGTTTTCTCACTCCGATTGTGACGTAATTTTCGATATTTTGCCCTCCCTAACTGTTTTACGAGTTTGAGTAAATACTAGTCTGTCATGTTGACACCATTGGGTCATCGACTTCTGATAAGAAGCCAAGAAATCAGCCATTCCAACTCCCGCCTCGTGAGATGCTGATTCATGTGTCATCACCGCCGACAGGGGTAAGTTCAAACCTCGAAATCATTCACTTATTCCCGTTTCAGAGGATTTTAGGTGACCGAATTATATTGTTCTCATGTTGTTTTATCTAGTTCCCATTTAGTTGTTTTATCTAGTTCCCATTTATCTATCTAGTTCCCATTTTATAAAAGCATGCCTGTAACTATGTGAAAAGAAAATTTCCTAGTTTTTCCAACTAGGGCACTATCAGACAGCTGTTACCTACAGAAAAAACCAACAATCGTTTGGAGGAACCAATTATTTCTACAAGTGAAGATTTTAGGGGTAAATATGTGAATTCGCCTTATGAACTTTGTTCTTATTAGAAAACTATTGATTTCGGGTGAGTAAGTATATATTTACCTTTATCTTCAATTAGTTAGTGTTTGAATAGTAAACAATTTTTATTTCAATTACAAACCAAGATAATTTAAAAACAAATTATTTTAAATGGGTTAGAGGTACAGTGTAACTTGAGGTGTTATACTGTTATCATTTTATTACATACATGTTGTTTCAGAATGGGAAAAGGGAGACGGAGAATAGTCTAGACAATGATAATTATATGAAAGATATGACTAATTTTTAATTATAATGATTAGAGTATAGTTGACTGTTATGATGAATGGAGAATAAGATGATCAGGGATGCAGTCTAAGATGAACACCACTTCTAAGTAGAAATACTTTAATACGTGCCAACGTTTCGACCTCCTTGCATGTCTTCTTCAGGGCTATAATGAACAAAATACTATGGGTGACAAAATATAGAATTGACAAAAAATAACAGACCGGTAAACAGATGGCAAATGGAATACAGAATGACATGAATAAAAAACGATTTACAAGAAACCGCCATTGAAAAGAACAGATACATAAATCAGCAATAAAACATAGCAGGAAGTTAACTTTTATTTAATTTTGATTACCAAAAATAGTTTATGAAACGTAATTCATGATAAACGTTTTATATTTTTCATCTTTTATTTCGTTTCATGTATGTTTAGACCACTGTTATAGTGTACCCCATGTTGTTATCCTGTACCCCTATGGCTGTTTTACTGAGCCCCACCCCTGGGGCACACTGTAACAAATTTTTGATTTGAGATAACTAAAACAATGAGTAGCTTCTAAATAAATTTTTGAAGTACTTCAAGCCTGATATGAGACTGTTGATTTTATGATGTTGTTTTTTTCTAGAGATAAAAATGACTTTTTTGCTTTCCACTTGACCCCACTAACAATTAAAATTTAAATGCCCCATGTAAACGATTAAGTTTTTATTTATTTATTTATTTTTTTTAAATATATAAATATTTGCAGCATTATATTTTTAATGTCATTAACATTGTTTTGTAGTAGTTTGGGATAAGTCCTACTTCCAAAGTATGTGTTAGAAGATCTTCCAGCATTTGTTCAAGTTCTTGAATCTTACCTGAGATCAAAACTATGTCATCGGCAAATTTTAAGTTAATGACGAACAGTGTGAAAAAACAAATAAGATTAAGTGGAGTAACACAGCAGTATGTAGAAGAATTTGTTTATTTGGGACAGCTTGTATCTATTAATAATCGTGCAACAAAGGAAGTACAGAGGAGAATCACCAGAGGTTGGCAGAAATACTGGTCCTTAGATAAGTAATGAAGGATTACTTTAAATTGGAAGATAAGAAAGTGATGTTTGAAAGCTATGTTCTTACCTCAGTTACTTATGGCTGCCAAACCTGGGCACTCACCAAACAGCAAGAATCCAAGCTAAAAGTATGGCAAAATTCTGTTCTAAGAAGCATGCGCAAAGAATCTAGAATTAAGGATATATGCCTACATATAATTAAAAGCAAATGGAAATGGGCGGGGCACCTTGCCAGAATTCAGGATGACAGATGTTCTGTAAAGGTTACCGAATGGATCCCGTACAATTTAAAAAGAAGGCGAGGAAGGCAGCACAGGCGCTGGGGTGATGTCCTCAAGACTGCCACTGGTCCCAATTGGATGAGAACTGCTCGTGATAAAGAAAAATGAAAAGAACTATAGAATGAAATAGTGAACTCCACTTCCCAGTAGGTTTTGGTCTCCAAACAAGTTAGACTGTGACCCCCAGGGGAGGCCTGCACGAGGCAACATCCTCCAATCATAAATTGTAAATATATTGCAAACAGTTTTTGAAATGCTAACTATGACTTCGTAATAGATTATTATTAATTTTAAATATCTTAGAAGCAGTACATTTTATTTTATTTATGTTGGAAGTTATTATTTGTTTTACAAAATATTGTTTGTTTCCTCGGGCAATAATAGGCTTTATTTATTTTTTTTTTTTTATTGTAAGAGCTCCTCAGGTATTAAGAGTTTGGGAAAAAGTTTATAATAATAACTGATTCTGAAAAATTAGCAATTAACTTGAAATTAAAAATAAATGAACCTCGAGACATTCAACTTATAACTAATCCTCAGCCTGAAACTGAGTCTCGAGGAATTAATTGCAGACTTTCCTGTTTGGTCTGGAAGACCCTTCAAGCAGACCCTTCAGGCAGACCGGCGGCCCTGCGGCTGGCAGCAAAGAACCTTTGAGGGCTTCTCTTTTCAATTTTCAACTCACTGACAGCGGGAGGTCCTTTTTAAACAGATTAAAAATCTATCTAACCTCCACTGAACGTTTCCTGAGCTGTCAATTTCAAAACATCCCAAAACTTCAAGAACAATTAATTAAATCGACTAATAATAATAACAATTTTGTCACTGCTTTCATTCATCTAATAAAGAAACAAAACAACAATCAACAATAAAATACAAACCTCAAATGAACAAACTTTTTTCCTACTTGAGGTTTTTCTGGCAACTGGATTTGAATATTTTGATTTCTTTATTTGTGCACCGAACGATATTGACTCCAAAAGGCAAAGAGTTGACACAGTTGTTCAAACGCAGCAGTTGGGGTAATAAATTGTGTTCAGCGCAAAAAATATGTGTTTACGTTCAGAAAATGAATTCCGTCGACATTCTAAGAAAAACAGCCTAACAATACATCACGGAAGCACTGAACGGTATCCAGAAAAAAAAAATCTTTCATTCAGGATTGAATATTATAAGAAACAGATAAATTATTTGCCACTTCTATGATGCCTAATTAGTTTAAAGTTTAAAAAAAAAAAAAATTATTGATATTTAAAAATGTATATAATACATAAAATACGTAAAAGTGTAGACAATTTTTAAAAAAACATATCAATAACTTGAAAAGAATCAGCCCACTTTAGTATCACTTGATATACCACTTAGGATCAAAAGATCCTAAGGCCCTGTCTTCTTTTTAGTCATCTCAGAATGTTACCAGAAATCGATTGGAAAGCAAATTGGGTGACTAGAAGGTTCGAGTAGAAATGGAGCCAATCGTGATAGTATAGATATTTGATTTGGTCCAATCCAGCAACAAATAATAAGGAACATTGAGGATTTTACTCAAAACAGCGTTTTTGGTCCTGTCTTCTTACCAATCCCGACACCTTCCTTTCAACCTTCGCGGATGATAAAGCTATACCATCATCAGATGATGATCATAAAACAGACGCTTCTAGCCTGTAAAATCACCTCTCAAAGATCAAACTATGTTGCAACAGATTGATAATAAAAGTTAAAGGATCCAAGTGCACCCACATGACATTTACTCTACACCGTAGTTCCTAGACCACAGACCAATTCATTAAGATTCCGTTACCCAGATCTAATATAGTGCGATGACAAGAACTTAACATAAGATTCAGCCAACTAAGAAACATACAGCAACTAGCTTTTAATTTACAAGACTATCCTAAAACCTCTCTGGACCTAAGGACTTATAATTTGGGAAACAGCAAAATGTTCGAACATAAAATGTATCCAATTCTTCCAATCCAAATTCCTGAGAACCATAACCAATGCCCTTATTACGTTTCCAACAAAACCTTAATATAGCTTTTATCCTTGAATCAATACCTGTCAAATTTTCAAAATTTCATCTAAGACTTTCTCATGATCCTAATCCACAAGCGCAATCCCAATCCCGTTCCACTCATCTCTTAAATCCTGTACAATGGAGAATAAAAGTTAATGAAGTGATCCTAACGCGATTAAGAATTGGCCACTCCGGAACAACACACCTTCACCTTATAACCAACGAGGCTCCTCCCAATTGTGAAATGTGTGGCAATGTATTTTCAATAAACCATATGTTTACTAAATACCCATGCTAGACCAAAAAGCTAACCGAATCTGGAATACCTCGAAACATCTTAAGGGCGCTGGGCAACGATGAAAAAATTAATTGAAAAAGTGATAGCCCTCCTTTATAGAGAAAATCTATATTACAAAATATAGATAAATTTCAATCAAGAACAGACGAGCGTTGATGACCTATAAGTTTTACGCTCACAAAACTTTCAAATAAATTTAAAAAAAATAAGTTAATGACTCCAAAAGCACCCATCCACATGAATTTTACTCTAGTTCCTAAAGTTTCTTGTACTTAGTGACTGTACACTCACTTACCTTCCACTGGTATTATTTTACACCAGTGACGCAGCTGAGAGTGAAGTGCTGGGATCCCTTTGGACTTGACTTGCCCCTCCATAAGTGGGGGACAATTCTGGTTTGGGGATCTCAGATGTGTTTATATTGTAAATAAAGTATAAATTTATTGTAACTTTTAATTTAATTAATTTTTCTATCTAATCTACATTATTTATTTTATTGATTTATACTTTTTTTTTTACTTTATTATGATGTCCTTTACTTAGCTTTTATCTGTTATTATTTTATTTATTTCTTATTGTACATATTGTATGAATGGATCCATTAAGCTATCTATACTACTTCCTGCTCAATTTTTGGAAGATTTTATTACTTTCTCAATAAATATTGATAAAAAAAAAAAGTTAATTTATTTCACAACTTAAAATGGAATAAAATGTTTCCAAATTTCTAAAAATTTAAAGAAAGATAAATCAATTAAATAGAAGGCAGTAGGTACATAAACTTCAATACGTAAAAACGTGTAGATGCAACCAAGACCAGGTTTGCCAACTGTTAACAGCCCATATTTAAACAATTTTTATAAGGTTTCAATACTTTTCATTTTAATATATATTGTATGTTGACGTTATATAATAGAAAGAAAATTATATTTTAACGCAGACATCGAAAATATCTTAAGGTAGATTTAACAATTATTTTAAGAAAAATTATTGATATAAAAATATCGAATTACAAAGAGAAAAATCGATACTTTTACAAATAGTTTATCTATACCCATCCATTGGATAACACACTCTAATGCAAATGCTCAGCTGTGTTTGCCCCTAAGAGTAATTCAGTTTTTTTTTCTTTTTTTTTTTTTTTTTTCTTTTTTTTTTTTTCTTTTTCCCACAGACATGAATACAAGAATATATTTTTGACATAAAAAGTCGTCCTAACTGTCACTTCGGCAGGAGCAAAGGTGAAACATATAGTAAATAACATTTTATACAAATATTTTGACAATATCCTGATATGCAAGAATTTCCATCTTGCTTCCTCTAAATTTCTATTATCCTTCAGCAACTAAAAGGGTACTTGAAGGAGATAAAAACTGACGACCCCTGACAGAAGAACCATTGTATGTCGAAGCCCTCGACAAAATCGCTTCAGAACAGAGGCAAGCCAGTAATTGCTTGCTCAATCAGCTAAACAAACACCGCCCTTGAAGCAAACAGCACAACTGTTGGGAAACATTTTCGACAACCTTTTGTTTTCCCAAGTGCCACCATTTTCGATGCACTAGCCGACTGTCCGCTATCTTTGTGTGCCTCTGAGCCTTCAACCGAAGGCAGAATTTACTTTCTCTGTTAAACTGGGAAATAATATTGTTGGAATACCAGCGTTGGCATTAATTAAAAACAAACGAAACCCTTCAGTTACCCTTATTGCAATTATCGTTAGTTAAAGACAAATTTCAGACCGTAGGCAGAAGAATTCATACTGTATTCCATAACTTCTTGTATTTTAATAAGTAGAAAATATTTTAAAAAATCTCAGTTTCTGCCTGACTGGCAAAAACAATAGATCGTGGATATGTTTATCTATAACCTACTGATTTTGATAAGGATTAGGACATTTTTGAATCTAGCGCTTGTCAAAAAAGCCCCAACACTTAATAGAGTTAAAATTTAGACAAAACGATACTTTATTCATTCAAACCAATATAGCTTCTAAACGGTAGGTTCTAGCGACAAATATTATACAGCTAAAAGTATTCTTCATGATATTTTGGATCAGGTAACTTTCGTCAAATTTTCGATCCTAGCAACACCAACGTTCCAAAATGTTAGTTTTAGGGGTGAAAAAAAATGTAGGCAAAACTTGACTTTTTTCACTCAAAACAACATAGCTCCTAAACGGAACGTATTAGCAACAAATCATCTATAATATAAAAGAAAATTCAATTTAATTCTGATAAGTGAATTTTTAGAAAATTTTCGATCCGTAAAAAAACCTAAAAAAGAAACCATAGATTTCCAGCCAAAATAAATATCATTGTAAAAAAAAAAAAATCCATTTAATTAATACCTAATTAAAATTTGATATCTAAGTATTTTTTTTTTAATAAGCAATATATTAAATATAAAGTAGAGGAAAATTTAGGAAAATTTATTAACTAAAAAATAAGGGAAAAAGAAGAATAACTTCCCAAAATGCATTTTTATAAAAGTTCTTTTTATTTTTTTTAACTTTTCATAACGACAGCAAGATAAATTGTTCAAGTTCTGATGCATTAAAGCCCCCTACGTCCATTATATGTGATAAATGGAAATTGGACCGAAGTGTTGACTCGAATTAGCGATTTCGACAATAAATCCTCTTTGACAGCACTCAAACTCTAAGGAGTGATGAAAAACTTTTAAGAAATATGTTTCAGGATAGTACCACCATCGTTGTACTCTGACATTGCTTTTAAAAAATTATGTGTTACGTATATTACAATTTAAAAATCAATTCAATCATGGCAATCATAAAAAAAGTAACTAGTTTTAAAAATTCTGACACCAATTCAAAACATTTAAGTATAATAAGTTATGGGGTCTGAATGGTGGTTTTAATTGTGTAGATTGGATTTAAATATAAATAGGAAACGATATATACCGCTGACGATGAATATAGTTATTGATGTCTAATTATGTTATTATTATAATAAATTTATCCCATGTGAATAAAAATATAATTAATTTTTAATAAGAGAGAATTGTAATTCTAAATGTAAAAAACAAATAACTCCTTCTTTAACAAACAAAACAAATCCGATGCCTGATAGAAGCGAAACTTCATTGTATTGAATATATGTATTGCTATCGGAAAATTAAGAAACAAGATTACAATGACAAACCAAAAAAAAAATAAATGCAGCCAGTTAATAGTACCATTTTATTAAGTTTTTGTTATTCTTACTAGAAGATATGTCCCAAAATAAGGATTTTTTTTAATTTTATTTTTTTTTTTACTGTGTTCGTACTGTTTTTTGTGACCCAATACTCATAGACTGTTTAAATTTTCTTTAAATTTATTTAGTTGTCCTTTTATTGTGTTTTTTTCCATTATTGTTGTAAATATGATGCAATTCATTCAATATCTTTATTTTGTAATAAGCGATACACAATATATGCTTGCATGGATGGGAAAAAAAATGAAAAAAAACAAGGTACAAATATATATATATATATATCTATATATATATACCTAGAGTCAGAAAAAATGATCGTTTTCTTTGTGTTTGAAATTTGCATCGTAATTCTTTCTCTTATATACATTCGAGAGCTAAGAATTGTGATAAGAAGTTCATGTTTGATCCCGTCTAAATCATTAGGTAAACAGCATGCCCTCTATCCGGGCTTAGTACTTCTTAAGCTTTCCTTTGTTCTCAATGACAGTGAAGTACAAAGTTCTGGTAATGTTGCTTCATTATTGAAAACGGTTTCAGCAGCTGAAGCCATTCGTGGAGTGGTTAAATTTGGAGATAAAAACTCTTTTGAATGAAAGACAGTGAGAAGGTGGTTCTAAAAATTTAATGAAGGTGATTTGAGCCTTGAAAGGTAATGATCACAGGATCAGGGCGTTGTTTCAGCAGTCAACCAGCACGCTCTGCCTTTCAGAAGCTCTTTTCAAGAACAACTGCAGAGTATATACGATGTTTTGGTTTAGCGGTATGCAGGTTTAGACAACAGGAAGCAAGTCTTGTTTCAACTAGATAATGCCAGACCCCACACCTCTCGCCTTACAAAAGAAAACTAGCAAATTTTTACCTATAAGACGGTCATTTTTTATGACTCACCCGGGTAATATATCTAACATTACAATAAAGGAAGATTCAAAATAGGATGTTTCATTTATTATTTTTTTTATTTGTTTCTTTAAGACTCTTTTAGGGCGCTGAACCTAAATAGTGCAATAGACGAGCACGTGTCTTTATATTTATCATAAACAGAGTGAATAAATTATAACGTATACATAAACATATATAATAAAAATGTTAATATATGGAAATATAAATTTATTCAGAACACTGGTAACGGTCCCCTTATCCGGACTATATGTAGACGTTTCTTCATTTATCATTTCCTACCAAGATTTGGTTTCCCCTGCCTCTATTCCATCTTCCACCTGACTCTTAGATTCCCAGAGGAAATCTCTAACCTGGCCATTCCTTCCACGCAGAAAGACCATCTTTTATCTCTTATGGCCGCCTTAACATCTGTCACATTTGAGTGATG
>RCWM02001530.1:0-14000 GCA_003667255.2 Euschistus heros
AGTCATGAAATTAACCCATTTTATCATATCTAGTAATCCTGAAGAATATTAATTATTTAAGAATCGGTTTTTATGAAGATATGAAATTAACACACGGTCTTATAGCAATTACAGTAATAAACGATCTCCAGGAATCTATAAGAAAACTGTTAATTTTATTTTTTGACTGAACCTCAAGATCCTCAACCTAAAACTCATTTTGTTTACCAAGACATTTATCCATATTAATATATCCGTTCAAAATTGGGAAATATCTATAGTAGAATAATATGACTTTATGAAAGTATAAAGAAAACCCAGGATCTTGATGGAATCAAAGCGATAAAGAGACTTCAGTAGAGCCGTAGTAAACAGTTAATTAAAACAGTCATGAAATTAACCCATTTTATCATATCTAGTAATCCTGGAGAATATTAATTATTTAAGAATCGGTTTTTATGAAGATATGAAATTAACACACGGTCTTATAGCAATTACAGTAATAAACGATCTCCAGGAATCTATAAGAAAACTGTTAATTTTATTTTTTGACTGAACCTCAAGATCCTCAACATAAAACTAGTTTTAAAAACCAAAAAATTTATCGATATTAATATATCCGGTCAAAATTGGAGAGTATCTATAGTTGAATAATATTACTTTATAATAGTATAAAGAAAACCCAGGATCTTGAAGGAATCAAAGCGACAAAGAGACACCAGTAATCTAACAGAAAACTAGCAAGTGTTTGAATTCCAGGACATTCCTACCAAAATGCAGGGCACGCTTATTACAACCATATAATCTCTAAACGTCAAAAAAGTAGTAGTTTTACTGACTGAACCTCTAGAACCGAAATCAAACTTAATGAAAACAGTCATGAAATTAACCCATATCAACATATCTGGGAATCGTGGAGAATATCACTTATGTAAGAAAGGTTTTTTATGAAGATATAAAATCAACCCACGGCCTTACAGCAATTACAGTAATAAACGAACTCCTGTAATCTACAAGAAAACTGTTAATTTTTTTTTTTAGCTGAACCTCAAGATCCTTAACATAAAACTAATTTTAAAACCAAAAAATTTATCGATATTAATATATCCGGTCAAAATTGGAGAATATCTATAGTAGAATAATATTACTTTATAATGGTATAAAGAAAACCCAGGATCTTGATGGAATCAAAGCGACAAAGAGACTTCAGTAATCTAACAGAAAACTAGCAAGTGTTTGAATTCCAGGACATTCCTACCAAAATGCAGGGCACGCTTATTACAACCATATAATCTCTAAACGTCAAAAAATAGTCGTTTTACCGACTGAACCTCTAGAACCGTTATCAAATTTAATTAAAACAGTCATGAAATTAACCCATATCAACATATCTGCGAATCCTGGAGAATATCACTTATGTAAGAAGGGTTTTTTATGAAGATATGAAATCAACCCACGGCCTTATAGCAATTACAGTAATAAACGAACTCCAGGAATCTACAAGGAAACTGTTAACTTTATATTTTAGCTGAACCTCAAGATACTTAAAATAAAACTAATTTTAAAAACCAAAAAATTTATCGATATTAATATATCCGGTCAAAATTGGAGAATATCTATAGTTGAATAATATTACTTTATGATGGTATAAAGAAAACCCAGGACCTTGATGGAATAAAAGCGATAAAGAGACTTCAGTAATCTAACAGAAAACTGGCAAGTGTTTGAATTCCAGGACATTCCTACTAATGTGCACAGCATCTTTATTAAAACAATATTTCCTCTAAACGTCAAAAAATAGTCGTTTTACTGACTGAACCTCTAGAACCGTTATCAAATTTAATTAAAACAGTCATGAAATTAACCCATATCAACATATCTGCGAATCCTGGAGAATATCACTTATGTAAGAAGGGTTTTTTATGAAGATATAAAATCAACCCACGGCCTTACAGCAATTACAGTAATAAACGAACTCCAGGAATCTACAAGGAAACTGTTAACTTTATATTTTAGCTGAACCTCAAGATCCTTAAAATAAAA
The DNA here is from genome assembly GCA_003667255.2 of Euschistus heros. Classification (NCBI taxonomy): domain Eukaryota; kingdom Metazoa; phylum Arthropoda; class Insecta; order Hemiptera; family Pentatomidae; genus Euschistus; species Euschistus heros. The sequence continues at coordinate 2,023 of RCWM02001530.1, forward strand.
CTAATTTTAAAAACCAACTTATTATATATAAATTACGTGTCGCCGCCTAGGGGCCGGCTAACACCTAAACTACTGAACCGATTTTAATCAAATTTGCATACCGTGTGCAGTTTGATCCAACAAAAAAGATAGGATTTACATATATCTTAATTTATAGTCGCAATATTATTTGTATATTATCTGTAAGTCACAATTATCTGTTAGCTCTATACGATTCTAACATATGGCGGTATAAGGTTATACTATTATATAAAAGGACAAGCAATGTTTCGTTTGTGTGTTCACTAACCGCCAAAAACTACTGAACCAATCTCTACCAAATTTTGACTACAACATCTTTATAGGATAGTTTAGCAATAGTAAAATCTAATGATTTTCAACTAATTCTTTATTAAAAAATGAATAATAAGTGGATAACAGTGAAGTTCAAAAATTGCGGCAATTGCCAGCTACATGAAAGGTTAAATGGTACAGTGTTACATAGAGGTGAACATTGATAATAAAATTTTCTTATTTTCAATTAAATTGTTATAAAAACAGCTATATGGAGTGAAATATACCAAATTTTAACTACATCATGTTCATAGTTCTAGGTTTAGCAACAATGAAAATTTAAATGTACAATGTTGAGTGTTAGAAACGGGTTTTGCCACACTATCACATACTTTTTATGGTTAGAAATTAAAATCCAACCAGATCAAATCAAATAAAATTATTTCTGTCGAATGAAAATTATTAAAAATCAAAATGCCGATCCTCAGTTGTTTAATATTGTGGTGTAAAAAATATGAATTTTGAACCTTTAGTTGTAAGCACTGATAATACAGTTTCTTATACCGCAGTTTCTTAATAGTCTCTGTCCATCTGGATTACCAACTTATTACCAACTTAGAAAATTGGATGTCTAATTATGCTTTATGTTATCTTCAAATACCTAATCAATCTAAATTTAACCAAGTTAATAATGGCTGCTATGCGTGAAATATTATCAAAAATATAATTTTCAATTGTTCACTTTAATACAAGATTTTTATCGATAAACAAAAAATCAATTATTTGTTAAAATTCCTCGACGGGGGATGATGAAGTTATATATAGAAGGACAAGCCATTTCCGTTCGTGATCACTAACCGCGAAAACTATAGAACTATTCTGTACCAAATATAACTACATCATCTTCATAGTTCAAGGAAGGTTTAGCAATAATAAATTTACATATTTCCTTTTAAATTACTGTTTATAAAGCGATAAATATGTGGTGGGTAGTAAAGCGAGCGCCATTCAAGAGAGGTTACAGTAATCCAGTGTTAATTATAGCTAGAAATTGATAATAAAATTACTAAATTAAATTAATTTGTCATCCAAAAAGCTATAAATATGTGGTGTGACGTGTGGATTCCAGTGAAATTTAAAAATCGAATATGTGGCAAGCGACAATAGCATTTTAGTAAAACTAATAAACCTATCTGAACCAAATTTTAACTACATCATCTTCATAGTTCTTGAAAGATTTACAATTAGAAAATTTACTATAATAATAACTTATATAATTATATAAAGGACAAGCCATTTTTCGTTTGTGAATGATCACTAACCGTGAATATTACTGAACAAATCTGTACTAAATATTAACTACATCATTTTCATAATTCTGAGAAGGTTTAGCAATATTAAAATCTACTGATTTTTAATTTATATTTTATTAAAAAAGGTTAATATGTGGACAACAGTGCAGTATGAAAATTGACCGATAGGGGGGGAGTGCCATTCTACACGAGAGGTTAGAAAAGAGCTTGAAATCGATGATAAAATTCACTTATTAACTATCATGAAAAATTATTTAAAAAAATTAAATATGGTGTGCGATATGTGGATCTCAGTGAAGCTTGAAAATCGACCGATTGTGTATAGAGCCATTCCACAATAGAGTTAACAATGGTAAACTGAACCTATCTGTACCGACATCTAAATAAATAATTTTTATAATTCTAGGAAGGTTTTGCGATGGTAAAATTTAGAATAACTAAAATTTAAATGTACAATTTTGAGAGGCAGGAACGAGGTTTGCCACACTGTCATATACTTTTATAGTTCGCAATCAACATATAACCAGATGAAATCAATAAAGTTATTTCTGCCGAATACAAATTATTACTAACTCAAAATGTAGATCCTTTGCTTTTTTATATCGTGTGTAAAAATATGATTCACGGGCCTTTTGTCGTAAGCACTGATAATGCAGTTTATTTTTCCGCAAGAGTTTCTTAATAGTCTTTATCCATCTTGATTACCAATTCATACATTAAAGTTAAAAATTTATATGCCTAATGGTGCTTATATGTAATCTTCAACCACCTGATCAGTGCAATTATAACTAGATTAATAATTACTGCTAAAAAATCATTGAAGAAATATGCTCACCACATGCTAAAATACAAGAATCTTATCGATAAACAAATAAAACTTTAATTTTTAGTTGAAATTATCTTTAGTTATGAGGGCGGGCGAAGCCGCGACGGGAATGCTATAATTTCATAAATTAAAACTAATCATTTCAAAACTGCGGCAAAAATCCTGGCCCTAATTATACTTTTCATATTTTTCATCATTAAAAAGTTTATGTATGTTTTGTACAGTGAGCAATGCCAAGAAAACGCAAAGGGGCTGATTTTAGCCGCAGTACAAGTATAGCTCGGTACTCGGGAAATAGCAGATCCGAAAGAACAGAAAAACAAATCCAACAACAAAATACTGATGCACGGGTCAGAATGGCGCAATTGCATCAAGAAGAGCCACAAGATACACGGGCTGAACGCAATGAAGTCAGAAGATTAGAACAACGACAATCACGCCGTTTCACAGTCAATAGACGAAGAACAAATGACCAACAACGACAAACAGGTACATCGAGCATTATATCTGATTCATTCCTGCGCCTAGCATTCAAGTATGAGCCCGATATTGAATATTATGCTCATTCAAAAGTGGTAATTGGTGCTATGGACAAGGAATGTCCGCATTGTCATGCTCTGAAATTCAAAAATGAGCCGGCTGGGATGTGTTGCGCGTCAGGAAAAGTGCAACTACCTGAAATTGAAACACCACCTGAACCATTGAACGGCTTACTTATCGGCACGGATCCAGATTCTAACGTGTTCCTGAAGTCAATTCGAAGATTCAATTCATGCTTTCAAATGAAATCGTTCGAAGCAACAGAAATAATTCGAAGTACTAATGCAAATGGTCAACAATTCTATTTTACATTCAAAATCAGAGGCCAAGTTTATCATAAAATAGGCTCACTGCTGCCAATGCCAAACGAACCACATAAATTCTTACAAATCTATTTTATGGGCGGCGAGGATTCCGGAAGCGCACTTGCCAATCGCGTGAATGCACGTTGTGATTATAATAACCTTGATTCACTTTATGCCAGTCGCATCGTCAGCCAGCTAGATGCCCTTTTGAACGAGCACAACGAGTTGTTGAAAATATTCAAATCACATATGCACCAATTACAAAGCGATAATTACGCTATCGTCATTAATCCTGATAAAACACCAGCTGGAGAGCATATTCGTAGATTCAATGCACCCGTTGTTGATGATGTTGCTGGAATCATGGTTGGCGATTGTACAGCTGCACGAGAAAAATTGTGATTCGTAGAAGAAATAATAATCTTCAGTTCATTTCTGACACACATCGTTTCATAGAATGACGCTCTCCAATATCCGCTAATATTCTGGAAAGGAAGGGACAAGACGGATATTGCATAAACATAAAACAACGAGACCCCGTATCAGGTACTTCATTGATTAGGTAATTTGATCATTAATCATTTAACAAAACAATTAAATTATTAAACGTTAATAAATTTAAATTAATTTTTATGAACAAATATTACAGGAGCTGAAACAAACAAGAACGTTAGCTCAAAGGATTATTATGCGTACCGATTAATGATTAGACGGTGGTCTGGACAACGTCATTTTACGATGTCGTGAGCTTTGTCAACAATTCATGGTCGACATGTACGCGAAGATTGAGAGCGAACGACTACGATACTTAAGATATAATCAACAAAAGCTGCGCGCGGAAGAGTACATTCACTAGCGAGACGCTATTAACAACAACGCCAACGCCGCCGAAATTGGTAATTCATTCTACCATCATTGCAGTCCACATCATATGCAAAAATATATACAGGATGCTCGGACTTTCATGCGGGAATATGGACGACCGTGTTTATTTGTCACGTTTACATGTAATCCAAAATGGCCAGAGATTTCATCTTTGCTACTGCCTGGCCAAAATGCAATACATCGCCATGATATTACAGCACGTGTGTTCAGACAAAAGTTGAAGTCTTTAAGTAAGTTCATTACTAAATCACATGTATTCGGTCCCACACGTTGCTGGATGTATTCGGTTGAGTGGCAAAAAGCGAGGATTACCTCATGCACACACATTTGGTTTGGTTCATCGACAAAATCCGTCCTGAAGAAATCGATAGTATCATTTTCTGCGGAAATTCCAGATCCATCCACTGACCAATGCTGTTTGATATTGTTACAACAAACATGATTCATGGGGGTCCATGTGGTACTCTTAATAGTTCATCGCCTTGCCTGACTGAATGAAAATGTACTAAAAATTTCCCTAAAGATATTACCAATGATACAGACGGTCACAAATGTCGACGGATACCAATAATATCGTCGAAGAAATCCTGAAAATGGCGGAAGGACCATTAATTTATTAAAAAAATATCATCAACACAGACATTGATATTGACAATCGTTGGGTGGTGCCATATCGCCTCTGCGAGCAAGACATAGATAATGCTCATATTAATGGTGATTGTTCGGCAGTTCTGTGAAAGAGCATCAAATACAGTTGCAAGTATGTCCATAAAGGCAGTGATATGGCTGTGTGTTTAGCGTGGGAAATACCTAATGTGAATACTTTTCTTCCAAACGTGAATAAAAACGATGTAAATTACGCTCTGCCAAATTGGTCGGTAATCAGCTCCAATGAAGCTGCGTGGCGTATCTTTGGTTTTCTAATTCATGAACGGGATCCAGCAGTTGTTCAGTTAGCCATCCATCTTGAAAACGGTCAGCGTGTATTTTCACGAACGAAGGACAGCGATTGATCGTGCAATAAATCCACCTAAAACTACACTCACTGCATTTTTGAATTGTGGTAATCGTGCGGATGATTTTGGTGCCTTTGCACGAACATTACTCTATTCACAAGTACCACGCTATTTCACATGGACTCAAACAAAAACATGGATGCCCCGCAAGCAAGGCCTCACCAGTTGCTGCATGTCCTCAATTTATTTAAATGGAAAACGCCCTTGGGGCGATTATTTACAGTCAATCCAAGACACACTGAGTGCTTTTTGTATCTTCGACTGTTGTTGGTTAATGTTACTGGCCCATTATCATTTCAAGATATACGTAAAGTGAATGGGCAACAATATCCAACGTATAAAGATGCATGCCTTGCACTCGGCTTGCTCAAGCTGCATTAAACTGTACAGCAATACAAATTCGTCGACTATTCGCTATAGTGTTGACTACATGTTTCCCAGCCCGAGCTCAGATATTATGGGAAAATCACAAAGATTCAATGACTGATGATATATTGCATCAAACATCGTATACGGTGCCACGATCTAACCATAACATTCAGCGACAAAATGTACAATGAAGCATTGATTTGCTATTGGAGGATCTTTGCATTGTTATTGCCAACTTACCACTTAGTAATTTCAGTATGAATTCGCCAAATCGAACTGCATCTGATTTAATGAATGCTGAAATGAATCGTGAACTGCAGTACAGTACTGTAGAAATGGCAGCGACTGTTGCCCGTAATGCCCCTAATGAATGAGGAACAAAGAACCATTTATGATCGCATTATGCTCGCAATTTCAGCTGGACAAGGTGGGTTCTTCTTTTTGGATGCACCGGGTGGAACCCTGGTGGCAAAACATTCGTTATTTCGCTAATTCTTGCTGAAATACGATCAAATAACGGCATCGCATTAGCCGTTGCATCATCGGGCATTGCAGCAACTTTATTGGATGGAGGTAGAACAGCTCATTCAGTATTTAAGCTGCCACTAAATATTCAGAATAACCCTGACGCAGTATGCAACATTAAGAAACAATCGTCCATGGCCACTGTGCTGAAACGGTGTAAAATTATTATTTGGGATGAATGTACTATGGCACACAAACCTTCACTTGAGGCGTTGAACAGGACATGAAAAGAGATATTAAAAACAGTGACAAACTATTTGGCGGAACTCTGTTGGTCCTTTCAGGTGATTTCAGACAAACACTTCCAGTCATTCCACGTTCAACATACGCTGATGAGATCAACGCTTGCTTAAAAGCATCTCCATTGTGGCGTAATGATAAAGAAAACCCAGGATCTTGATGGAATCAAAGCGACAAAGAGACTTCAGTAATCTAACAGAAAACTGGCAAGTGTTTGAATTCCAGGACATTCCTACTAATGTGCACAGCATCTTTATTAAAACAATATTTCCTCTAAACGTCAAAAAATAGTCGTTTTACTGACTGAACCTCTAGAACCGAAATCAAACTTAATGAAAACAGTCATGAAATTAACCCATATCAACATATCTGGGAATCCTGGAGAATATCACTTATGTAAGGATTGTTTTTTATGAAGATATGAAATCAACCCACAGCCTAATAGCAATTACAGTAATAAACGAACTCCAGGAATCTACAAGAAAACTGTTAATTTTGTTTTTTGACTGAAACTCAAGATCCTTAACATAAAACAAATTTTAACAACCAAAAATTTATCCATATTAATATATCGGGTCTTAATTGGAGAATATCTATAGTAGAATAATATTACTTTATAATAGTATAAAGAAAACCCAGGATCTTGATGGAATCAAAGCGATAAAGAGACTTCAGTAATCTAACAGAAAACTGGCAAGTGTTTGAATTCAAGGACATTCCTACTAATGTGCACAGCACGTTTATTAAAACCATATAATCTCTAAACGTCAAAAAATAGTAGTTTTACTGACTGAACCTCTAGAACCGAAATCAAACTTAATGAAAACAGTCATGAAATTAACCCATATCAACATATCTGGGAATCCTGGAGAATATCACTCATGTAAGAATGGTTTTTTATGAAGATATGAAATCAACCCACGGCCTTATAGCAATTACAGTAATAAACGAACTCCAGAAATCTACAAGAATACTGTTAACATTTTTTTTTTTTCTGAACCTCAAGATCCTTAACATAAAACTAATTTTAAAAACCAAAAAATTTATCCATATTAATATATCGGGTCTTAATTGGAGAATATTTAAAGTAGAATATTATTACTTTATAATGGTATAAGGAATATCCAGGATCTTGATGGAATCAAAGCGATAAAGAAACTTCAGTAATCTAACAGAAAACTAGCAAGTGTTTGAATTCCAGGACATTCCTACTAAAATGCAGAGCACGTTTATTAAAACCATATTCTCTCTAAACGTCAAAAGAATAGTAGTTTTACTGACTGAACCTCTAGAACCGTAGTAAACATTTAATTAAAACAGTCATGAAATTAACCCATATTAACATATCTAGGAATCCTGGAGAATATCAATTATGTAAGAATGGTTTTTTATGAAGATATGAAATCAACCCACGGTCTTATAGCAATTACAGTAATAAACGAACTCCAGGAATCTATAAGAAAACTGTTAATTTTATTTTTTGACTGAACCTCAAGATCCTCAACATAAAACTAATTTTAGTAACCAAGACATTTATCTATATCAATATATCGGGTCAAAATTAGAGAATATCTATAGTTGATAATATTACTTTATAATAGTATAAAGAAAACCCAGGATCTTGATGGAATCAAAGCGATAAAGAGACTTCAGTAATCTAACAGAAAACTGGCAAGTGTTTGAATTCCAGGACATTCCTACTAAAGTGCACAGCATCTTTATTACAACCATATAATATCTAAACGTCAAAAGTATAGTAGTTTCACTGACTGAACCTCTAGCACCGTAGTAAACATTTAATTAAAAAAAACATGAAATTAACCCATATTAACATTTTTAGGAATCCTTGAGAATATCAATTATGTAAGAATGGTTTTTTATGAAGATATGAAATCAACCCACAGTCTTACAGCAATTAGCAATTACAGTAATAAAGGAACTCCCAGGAATCTACAAGAATCTAAAACTGTTAATTTTTTTTTTTTAGCTGAACCTCAAGATCCTTAACATAAAACTAGTTTTAAAAACCAAAAAATTTATCGATATTAATATATCCGGTCAAAATTGGAGAGTATTTATAGTTGAATAATATTACTTTATAATAGTACGTATAAAGAAAACCCAGGATCTTGATGGAATCAAAGCGACAAAGAGACTTCAGTAATCTAACAGAAAACTGGCAAGTGTTTGAATTCCAGGACATTCCTACAAATGTGCACAGCAACTTTATTAAAATCATACTTTCTCTAAACTTTAAAAAATAGTAGTTTTACTGACTGAACCTCTAGAACCGTAATCAAACTTAATTAAAACAGTCATGAAATTAACCCATATCAACATATCTGGGAATCCTGGAGAATATCAATTATGTAAGAAAGGTTTTTTATGAAGATATGAAATCAACCCACAGCCTAATAGCAATTACAGTAATAAACGAACTCCAGAAATCTACAAGAATACTGTTAACATTTTTTTTTTTTCTGAACCTCAAGATCCTTAACATAAAACTAATATTAGAAACCAAAAAATTTATCCATATTAATATATCCGGTCAATATTGGAGATAATCTATAGTAGAATAATATTACTTTATAATGGTATAAAGAAAACCCAGGATCTTGATGGAATCAAAGCGACAAAGAGACTTCAGTAATCTAACAGAAAACCGGTAAGTGTTTGAATTCCAGGACATTCCTACTAATGTGCACAGCATCTTTATTTTAAAAAAAATATTTCCTCTAAACGTCAAAAAATAGTCGTTTTACCGACTGAACCTCTAGAACCGAAATAAAAATTTAATGAAAAACAGTCATGAAATTAACCCCATATCAACATATCTGGGAATCGTGGAGAATATCACTTATGTAAGAAAGGTTTTTTATGAAGATATAAAATCAACCCACGGCCTTACAGCAATTACAGTAATAAACGAACTCCAGGAATCTACAAGAAAACTGTTAATTTTATTTTTTAGCTGAACCTCAAGATCCTTAACATAAAACTAATTTTAAAAACCAAAAAATTTATCGATATTAATATATCCGGTCAAAATTGGAGAATATCTATAGTAGAATAATATTACTTTATAATAGTATAAAGAAAACCCAGGATCTTGATGGAATCAAAGCGATAAAGAGACTTCAGTAATCTAACAGAAAACTGGCAAGTGTTTGAATTCCAGGACATTCCTACTAATGTGCACAGCACCTTTATTAAAACAATATTTCCTCTAAACGTCAAAAAATAGTCGTTTTACTGACTGAACCTCTAGAACCGAAATCAAACTTAATGAAAACAGTCATGAAATTAACCCATATCAACATATCTGGGAATCCTGGAGAATATCACTTATGTAAGAAGGGTTTTTTTATAAAAATATGAAATCAACCCACAGCCTAATAGCAATTACAGTAATAAACGAACTCCAGGAATCTACAAGAAAACTGTTAATTTTATTTTTTAGCTGAACCTCAAGATCCTTAACATAAAACTAATTTTAAAAACCAAAAAATTTATCCATATTAATATATCCGGTCAAAATTGGAGAGTATCTATAGTTGAATAATATTACTTTATGATAGTATAAAGAAAACCACGGAATTTGATATAATCAAAGCGATAAAGAGACTTCAGTAATCTAACAGAAAACTGGCAAGTGTTTAAATTCCAGGACATTCCTACTAATGTGCACAGCACCTTTATTAAAACTATATAATCTCTAAACGTCAAAAAAATAGTAGTTTTACTGACTGAACCTCTAGAACCGAAATCAAATTTAATTAAAAACAGTCATGAAATTAACCCATATCAACATATCTGGGAATCCTGGAGAATATCACTTATGTAAGAATGGTTTTTTATGAAGATATGAAATCAACCCACGGCCTTATAGCAATTACAGTAATAATCGAACTCCAGGAATCTATAAGAAAACTGTTCATTTTGTTTTTTTGACTGAACCTCAAGATCCTTAACATAAAACTAATTTTAAAAACCAAAAAATTTATCGATATTAATATATCCGGTCAAAATTGGAGAGTATCTATAGTTGAATAATATTACTTTATAATAGTATAAAGAAAACCCAGGATCTTGATGGAATCAAAGCGACAAAGAGACTTCAGTAATCTAACAGAAAACTGGCAAGTGTTTGAATTCCAGGACATTCCTACTAATGTGCACAGCACCTTTATTAAAACTATATTTTCTCTAAACTTCAAAAAATAGTAGTTTTACTGACTGAACCTCTAGAACCGAAATCAAACTTAATTAAAAGAATCATGAAATTAACCCATATCAACATATCTGGGAATCCTGGAGAATATCACTTATGTAAGAAAGGTTTTTTATGAAGATATAAAATCAACCCACGGCCTTACAGCAATTACAGTAATAAACGAACTCCAGGAATCTACAAGAAAACTGTTAATTTTATTTTTTGACTGAACCTCAAGATCCTTAACATAAAAAAAATTTTAAAAACCAAAAAATTTATCGATATTAATATATCCGGTCAATATTGGAGATAATCTATAGCTAAATAATATTACTTTATGATGGTATAAAAAAAAACCCAGGATCTTGATGGAATCAAAGCGACAAAGAGACTTCAGTAATCTAACAGAAAACTGGCAAGTGTTTGAATTCCAGGACATTCCTACTAATGTGCACAGCATCTTTATTAAAACAATATTTCCTCTAAACGTCAAAAAAAATAGTAGTCGTTTTACTGACTGAACCTCTAGAACCGTTATCAAATTTAATTAAAACAGTCATGAAATTAACCCATATCAACATATCTGGGAATCGTGGAGAATATCACTTATGTAAGAAGGGTTTTCTTATAAAAATATGAAATCAACCCACGGCCTTATAGCAATTACAGTAATAACCGAACTCCAGGAATCTATAAGAAAACTGTTAATTTTATTTTTTGACTGAACCTCAAGATCCTCAACATAAAACTAATTTTAGTAACCAAGACATTTATCTATATCAATATATCGGGTCAAAATTGGAGAATATCTATAGTAGAATAATATTACTTTATGATAGTATAAAGAAAACCCAGGATCTTGATGGAATCAAAGCGATAAAGAGACTTCAGTAATCTAACAGAAAACTGGCAAGTGTTTGAATTCCAGGACATTCCTACAAATGTGCACAGCACCTTTATTAAAACTATATTTTCTCTAAACGTCAAAAAATAGTAGTTTTACTGACTGAACCTCTAGAACCGAAATCAAACTTAATTAAAACAGTCATGAAATTAACCCATTTTATCATATCTAGTAATCCTGGAGAATATTAATTATTTAAGAATCGGTTTTTATGAAGATATGAAATCAACCCACGGTCTTATAGCAATTACAGTAATAAACGAACTCCAGGAATCTATAAGAAAACTGTTAATTTTATTTTTTGACTGAACCTCAAGATCCTTAACATAAAACTAATTTTAAAAACCAAGAAATTTATCCATATTAATATATCGGGTCAAAATTGGAGAATATCTATAGTAGAATAATATTACTTTATAATGGTATAAAGAAAACCCAGGATCTTGATGGAATCAAAGCGACAAAGAGACTTCAGTAATCTAACAGAAAACTGGCAAGTAATTGAAAAAATGATGACCGGTCACGCCTATGCAAGGGCCGTTAAAGCACACATGCTTGCCCACCGC
>RCWM02001531.1:0-14000 GCA_003667255.2 Euschistus heros
CCAGTGAAGGCTCCTGGAAAAGAAGCTAGGTAATTTAAGAAAATATTGTTGATTTTTACCTCTATTTTTTATTATTTTAATATTTCTCAAAACTTAACAAATTACTTATTAACATATAATTTTGTAATGACAGGTTTACTCAGCAGCCTGGTTTTATGTCTTACTACGAAGTATGCAACCAATTACGAAAGAAAGGCTGGGTTCAACATCGTGATTCAAACACTGGTTCGGCTTTCATGGTGAGAGGTGACCAATGGGTCGGGTTTGAGGATCCTTACAGTATCAGGCTAAAAGTAAGTCATCGTAGGCCTAGCATTTAGAATTAATATTTCTTTAAGCAATTCATCATTTTGTAATTCTGTTCATTAGATGACTTACATGCAAAGAGAAAGGCTCGGAGGTGCCATGGTATGGGCTCTTGATTTAGACGATTTCAAAGGATTGTGTGGTCCCAAGTACCCTCTTTTGAACACCGTTAGAGTAGCATTGACACCAGAGATACCAGGTATAAATAATTTTCCTAGAACTTATGAATATTTAATCAACCTTGTTACAAAAACCATGATGAATCAACAAGGGAACCATTTAAAATAAACAAAGATACAGTAGTACAATCTAAATTCCTTATTACGTAATTTTGCCAAGGGAGAGGACGACAGCACTAAGGAATTGTTGAAAATTACAAAACTGTCTTTTTATGTGACCAATGTTTTTTAGCCATAGTTTTGTAAGGTGAGACTCACACAACCCTGACGGCCATGGGAAAACATTACATTAAACTATAAAGAACACTACTTGTCACAAAACTTAGGGTATTAAAACAGGGGCAAAGTTATTTTGGATACTATTCTTGTTTCCCTGTATGTTAGTGTTATTGTTTCCTGTATAGTTTATTATTTTAATTTGTCTATATGCCCTGATGCCGAATTATGGCCATCAAGGCTAGCGTAAACCGAAGTGTCCAACTATCTGGTTAATCCACCCTCCTGCGGAATTCCCAGGGGAGTGGGGTCAATATTCTTTTTTGCCAAATCTATAATAGGCCAGGACACATTGTACATTTTGGTGTGCAAAAGGTCTGGGTATTTTTTGATTAATTTTTATATCGTATAGTGGGTTGTTTTTGTGTGCTAAACTCCCAACATTGACTTTTGAAAGCCGCCACCACTTACTAATTGGTAGCGTCAACCTCTTGATTTACCTTTCAACAAAATATCTTCTCTGCACAAATTGGTTTCGAAAGGAAAGCTTTTTTTTATGTTCAAAATTATAACTAAAAATAATTTTCTACTACTTTGGGTAGAAAATAAGCTCTGTAGCTTGAGATTGAGCTTTCAATTTTTTTGGAATTCCTCTTAAAAAGCATGGCATAAAATTTGTAATTAGTTTAACAGTTTTGCTTTATACCCTCTGTCAAAAACCAAAGTTTAGAAGCCATACTTCATAATGCAATGATTTGAAAAGGTGGAGTTTAGTTTTGCTTAAAACATCTAACACGAGTACAGTGTTACTACATCTAAATGCTTCCCATAGAGAATAACTTGCTAAAATATTTCCCTATGCAAACATATTATTATATTAGTGTATATAACATACAGTTTATATTTTTTTTTTTTTTTTTAAAAAAGGTTAAATATATCAACTTTTAATGTATTTAGATCCCTTCTAACTATGAAAAAAGTGTTTCAATAATTGATAGTCTCTGGTTAACCTGACCTTTTGAGCCATATCCACCCTCCCCTCCCCTCAGATTAGTAAGGTTCTGCTGTAATCGTTTTTTGTTAATTTTTCAACAATTCTTATTTGTTAAATCACCTCTGTTTGATCCTTCTAATCAATCTACAAGATATATAGATATATATATATATATATATATATATATATATATATATATATATATATATATATTCTTCTCTTGATTTCTTACATAATTTCTACAATTCACCAAACTATATGCTACCTAAAAAAAAAATAAAAAAGACCATCTCACACTTACAATAGAATACCATTGAACAACTTAAATACACGTAGATATAATCAGAAATGAAAGAAAAAAATACAAGATATATTTATCCATTCATCAAACGCACCTCTTCTATTGCTATTTTGAATTGATTCAGAAAACTTATGCCAAGATAATTAAATTTAGACTGACTAATTCATCTTTCTTATCCTTCAAATTCTGTTTGTATTATTAACATGAAGGGATTATAATTTATCGAGATTATGATTCCAGCGATGCTCTCGTAACCTGGAGTAGGCGTTACAGTGCTTGCGACTCAGGACAATTGTACAGGAGAAGGCTATGCTGGTGAAGGCAGGAGACTGCTCTGTCTATTATCGCTGCCAGTGGGCTCAGAAGCACACCTATATTTGTCCTCATGGACGCTATTACGACCCACAGCTCAACCTCTGCAACTGGCCGACCTTAGTTTACCTGTCAAAAGAATCGTAAGAATGTCTTCATTATAAGAACTTGAATTTACTTTTTTTCCCCATCCAGGTACCTCCTTTCAATCCTTTCATATTAAACTCCTTAAGCACACACAATTCTACTAGTCTTCTCAACTTGCTAGGCATTCCATTCCCGATAACCCTCTATACAGTTGTATAGTATATATGCATATACTTTATATATCAATAAAAAGATTTATAAAAAAAAAAAAAATGTACTTTTTAATGAATTTTTTGATTAATTATATTGTTTTTACAGTACTAAGGTGCTGTGCTGCTTCTTCCATCATCTTAGCCAAGAAAGGAAGTGCATCTGGACAGCGATTAAAAAGGTAATTTGTTAATTTAATTTTACAATTGTATTGCTAAATTCTTCATAGGGAATAGTGCCCCCCAACTAGTGGAGAAGACGACCTTAAATATCTCTCTTGAATTAGCAAGATCAGTACACAGCACACTCTTTCCTCACCTTCACTGCCTTCTTAATCACCTTCATCTATTCAGTATATTCTTCTTTTGTCTGATCACTACTTGTATTTAATCAACTACATAGTATTTTCAATAGCTATTTTAATTATTTTTATTATCAATATAATAAAAATGTTAACATTACTTGTTACTAGACCAGTTGATATAAAATTTTGTAATATTTTAAACCATACCACTGCCTTTTTAAGTGATTTTTCTGTAATACAAATATTGATTTCAAAATGTAATGTAAAATTTTCTTTTCCTCAACAAAATAAAATATAGTTAAACATTGAACTCAAAAAAAAAAAAAAAATAATAATAATAGAATATTATGTACAACAATTAAAGAGAATAGATTTTTTTTTTTTTTTTTTTTTTGACATGGATATATCTTTTGGGGGTTTATACTTTTTGTTTTTTTTGTAACTCAACTTCACCCTGACTGTGGTTTACAAGTTGATTCAAATAAATGATAATTGTGTTTTATTAATTTTTTTTTTATTTATTTATCAAAATATCAAAAAAGGACTAATTTAGACTAAATATTTGTGTTATTACATCTATCTAACAAGTATATTCATATAATGTAAGATGTTTTTAATTTAAAAAAATTAAAATTAAATTTGGAAACACAATTCTTTCTTTTACTTATTTATATTTGGTTGTAATATAATAAAATAGTAACATTCAAATTAATTTAGTCCGAAATACTGTATTCTGTTTTAGAGCAAACAAAAAAACATAGAAGGATCTTAACTGGTCCAAATTTCTTTTCATTGAGTCCCCACTTATTACACACCGCGGACATGTCCATATTAGGTTAGTTCTTGATAAGTAATAATCGCTATAGCAAAATGATACATTTTTTTTAATTTATTAGTAATAACTTTTTACATATTTCAAACAGTGCCTCTAAAAATAAGTTTGTTCCATCTTTTGCTGTCAAGGCAGTCTCCCTTAAAGCAGTTTTACACACTATGTCTTATTGTACATTTTGTTGGTTATACACAAACATACGTTTTGTCCAGTGTTGACACACTACGTGTTTTTCCCTTCTGTTTTCTACCTCAGTTCCAATCCAGACTCTTTAGTCGTATAAAGTTTGTTTAGTGAATCTTTTTTTGAAAGGCATTATTTTATTGATTATTGAGGAAACACAACTGCTTTCTTTCATTTTATCAACTATAAGGAGGTTTTTTTTGTTGATTTTTTTTTTTTTTTTTTTTTTTTTTTTTTTTTTTTTTTTTTTTTTTTTTTTTTTTTTTTTTTAAGTTTTTCATTTTTTTTTTTTTTTTTTTTTTTTGTAGCTGTCTCTTTATTTGCCCAACGCGTCTATGTTTTTATATTTTTTCAATAATTCCTCATATGTTACTTTTTTTTTATAAGTCTGGCATTATTGGGTTATTTTGGAGAATAAAAATATACTAAATAAAAATTTACTAGAGCTACATATACCTAAGGGAGGGAGAGGAAGATAAACAATTTAAAACATGCGTAAAAAGTAAAGTAAAGAAAGGAAATAATACAGTATAAATATTGATCAGAATAAAATATAATAACATACACTTATACTTAAACATAAACATTCTCAACATATATTCAGCTAAAATTTAGGATTATACAATAAAATAAGTTTAAATAATTTTTGGGCTAAGTCATTAGTATTGCTATAAGTGATGGACCTTAAAATTCTTCTTATTATCCTATGATTTTTGAATGTTTCCCTCAATGTCCTTGTCTATCATTCATATGTCACTCACCCAGCTTCCTAAATATTAAATTGAGCCTCAGGTTTTAGAATTCATGAATCTATCGAAAGGTATTCACTTCAGCTATTAAAGGCTATTTACACCATTTTCTCCATTTGACTCCTAGTCCCCCGGCTTATTCCAGTATTTCTGTAAAAGTTTCCTCATCATCCTCTGCATCAGGGGCATATAAGAACCTGGACATCAGCAAATACTACTTATACTAATTTAGTTGTAAAACATTTTGGCATTTCAGTCTCCGAGTCCTACATTTACCTTAGATGAACTACATTTTCCATTTATTAAATTGATGGTTGACGTGAGGAAGTGGATGAGTCAAATTTCCTTGAAAACGATTTAAATATTCTTCTTCAAAGCAGTATTTTTAATTTTTATAATATTAAAGATTGGCATAGTTGTGCTTTTTTATAAGGCATTGCTTTTAGAATAATTACAAGATTTAAGAAAACGATCAAAAATGCCCTAATAAAACGTGCTCAATTTTGATTTATCTTCACGAACACTAGGGAAAAACAATGCCACTTGACATAGGTCTTTAGGGTTTTACGCCTCAAAGGAAACAAACAAACTTTACATCTTGACAAATAAACATAATTTTCAATGTTGTAGTTATTAATCAGGTAAAAAAATAAATTGTTATGATCATATATCCAGAATGAAAAAGGCACAACTCGGCAAATGTCTGTTGTGGAGAGGTTCCAAAGTATAGAATAATTTTATTTACTTCAATGTATTTTTACTTCAAAATCTGTGAACTTTGCTTTATTTACAGAAGAGGGACCAAAAGTTGTCTGCTATTTTACCAACTGGGCCTGGTACAGGAAAGGAGAAGGAAAGTTCATTCCGAGCACATTGAACCATCGTTGTGTACTCACATTATTTACGCATTCGCTTCATTAGAACCGAACACACTCGGAATATTGCCATTCGATTCTTGGGCTGACATTGATAATGGTAAGAATAATAACAATTTTAAAGCAACAATTTATGTTTACTTTATTCGGGTTTCATTTTTATATTTAGTCTAGCGATAGGATTTAAGTTGTAAAACATGATTTGTTTTTTACTCTTAACATTTAATTAAATTTTATTTTATTTTTATTTTTAATTTTATTTGCCAATTTTGGTTTTATATGTATTATTAATTGTTTCACTTGACTACCATGCTCCCAGGCCCAGTTCAGGTCCGACTGAAGACAGAAAATTTATTTTCTGTTATTTCGGCCATGACTTGGCTTCGGGGGTCAGGGGACACCGAGCCTCTTTTTAGTGGGTACCCTTAATTGGGAAAAATCTGGTGGTTGAGCAAGTATTCTTGCAAAAACTCCTCCTTTCACAACCGTTGGCTCTCAAACAGTACAACCTTACCTAAGTACTGAACCCATGACTCTTCATGGGTTGCAAGTGGTACAGGTTTTTTGTTTTTAAGGCTCATTGTGTCTGCTGTATTTTCTGCTAATGCAGTAGACTTTGATGAATCTTAGAATCGCATTTGGATTCATATTCTCACAGTTGCTGTGATTTACTACGAATTCTTCCCTGAAGTATAAGAATCTCTGCCTCACCAGGAAATCACAGCCACAACTGTTGTGATGTGCTGTTCCATCTTGCCTGCACAACCTACATGTTGAAGATTATTTTATTTTCATCACAAAGACATGTTTATTGAGCCTGCAGTGACCATTATATAGTTCTGTCATGATTTTTAAGTTGGGTTCTGTCAAACTGAACGAGTTTTTCACTCCTTTTTTTACAGTAACCAGCCAAAAATAGTATATACTTTCTTTTATCATTCCAGTAATGAGTTGCTAGGCTGTTTGTAAGTCTTTACTATTGTCTCCTTTGCAAGACTTACTGCAATACTGCTTATTGGCTCTGGTGCATGGAGAATGCTGCTTGAGCCCTGCCTTGCTAATTCATTAGTGAGTGTCCTTGGACCCCCTTCAACACAGACTTTATCGACTGTAGAACGGTCTATCAGGTTAACCTTACAGTCTCCCAAAAGCCTTGATCTGGTTGCTAGTTCTTCAGAGCATCAATGTTAGCTTAACTATTCAAGTATATTTTAATGACTTTGTTCTCTGTACCTTCTTTTAACTGTGGATGAACCCAGTAACATAAAAAAAAAAACATAAATGATCATTAGGACCTCAGATTGAAAGACCGAGGCATATTTTCTGACTTGTAAAGGATATGCTTTGGTTATCAACACTCATCCTATAGTCATAGTCATCTGAGAAGTGTTACTATAGAACCTCGCTAATCCGACTCTCCAGGTAATCCCCCCCCCCCCCCCCCCCCCCCCCCCCCCCCCCCCCCCCCCCCCCCCCCCCCCCCCCCCCCCCACCCCCCCCCCGCGGAGTTTTGAGGAGTGTACATTTTTTTGTATAATCAAAGGTGTGCAAAAAGTCAGGCAGTTTTGATTTATATTGTTTTTATTATATATTGTTAGCATTTCTGGGCTAAAATTCAAATTTTGGATCTTGAAGAGCCGCCACACACGCTAATTGGTAGCATAAAAACTTTTGACCTTTTCTACGTTTCACCTAAATATCTGCTGTACAGTTGGTTCTAAAGAAAACCTTTTATATGTTACAAATTGATCTAAACTACATTTTCTGCAATTTGAGCAGATAATAAGCTCTGTAGCTCATAGGGGAAATTATGATTTTTTTTTCATGGATGTGCTCATGAGGTCCTTAAAAAACCACGTTTAGAGCATATGTTATTATAAACGATTTTAAAGGCGAGTTAGCTTACTACAAATCTAACAAAATATAGTGTTACTATGGCCGATGCTTTTATGCATAAATAGCTGGCTAAACACATATCTACATATGTAAACATATTATTATATTAGTGCATACAACTTACATTTCTATTTCTTTTGTTTTTTAAAAGTGTTAATATATGACTTTAAATATAATTATAATACACTTTTAACTTTAAAAAACAAGTTTAATTGAAATCTCCAGTTATCCGACCTTTGGCCCTTCCGCCCTACCTCTTGGTACCTTAGTGGTCGGATTAGTGAGGTTCTACTGTATATACTATCTCACTGACTGAAATACAAGATACTCCTATATTAATAATATGTATGTACTTGACATTCACGTCTAACTTTTTATCAATGGTCTAGGAATGTATAAGAGAGTGGCTCAGCTGAAAGAGAGAGGTCCAGCGGTGATGCTCGCCGTTGGTGGATGGACGGACTCTATCGGAGATAAATATTCCAAAATGGTCAGCTCAGGTTCTTCGAGAAGATCTTTCATCAATAGTGTCGTCGCTTTCTTGCGTAGGTATGAGTTTTCAGGACTGAGTCTTGAATGGAATCACCCAGTTTGCTGGCAGTCAGACTGTTCCAAAGGCCCTGCATCTGATGTCCAGAACTATGCCAAGCTCGCTCAGGTTAGTTATCAAGATTAGAACAGATTAGATTTTTGGATTTTTGCTATAATTTTGCTCTAGTTCTTATAATATAATAATATTATTTTTTATAAAAAAAAAACTAGAAGATATATCACTTGAGGTACGCATGATGATATAGAAGGATCAATACAATTAGGATTGATGAATTAAATGCCACTTCTATTGAGATTATTTTATTTAAAAACTAGTTTCGAATGCTAACATTCATCTTCGTTCTAAAACAGATACATAAAATTTCAACACATCATACTGTTACATAGATTAAATATGTAAAATTAAAACTTAACCTACCTGCCCCCCTTTTACTTCTCACAAATTCAGTGTTTTAGTTACCTCGAAGGTGAGTGCCTATGCTTGATTTCTTGTCTTATCTTTTTAAAAAACTTTAGTATATTTAATCTATGTAAACATAGTACTGATGTGGGTTGAAAATTTTAATTGAATGTTTTAGAACTGAAGATGAATGTTTAGCATTCGAAACTAGTTTTCAAATAAAATAATCTCAATAGAAGTGGCATTTTATTCATCAATCCTAGAAGATATATCGTTATAATTTTGCACCTGTCATAGAATATCTCAACTTTTGGGAAATGGCATTAAGAGTTATTACTTTTTCAGTTTGCCTTTTTTAGTTATTGTCTTTTTCTGTCCAGACACAGCCAAAGCAATATTTTCTGTGTACTGACCGACAGCGTGTGATTTGTCAAAGTCTTCTCCGAACGGCTTCTGTTCACTTTCAAAATATATCTTCCTCCTCTCCGCAGCCAACTGAACACTAAACTTATTACAGTTCAAACAACATAAAGATTATGTGTAAAACACTCAGAATTGAATTTTTTCTGAGATGTTACAGTATTCCACAACAGGTGTAACTTACTTTGTTTTTTTCTATGAAGAAATTATTTTTTGAAGATCATTTTTAAATCATTGGGGGTTCTGTCATTATTCATTTAAAATTATGATTGAGAAATGATTGTAACATTGTATTGTACATATTAGTATTTATATTTTAAAAAAATCTCTTAATTCTCAACAGTTTTGTCTCCTCTATCGCTTGGTAAAATTGTTTCCAAAATCAACTGAATTCCATTATTTCCATTCAAAATTAACTGTAAAAAGCGGAAATGAATATTTTTAACACAGTGAATGGACATTTTTTGTTAACACAGTTGTGAAATGTTTTCACACATTTTTTTTTGGAAATTCATAGGAACTCATGAATGACACAGATTTTTTGTATTATGGACTGCATGGTATTTTTTAACTGTTGAAAGTGTTTTTTAGTTATGCCAATTTTTTTATCTATCGAAAAGTTTTACAATTTGAACTTATCCCGTTTTGAAAGTTGACATCTCATATTCAACAATAAAAACAATACATTATTTGAAATTCAGTTTTTTTACTTTTAATTAATAATGTCCATTGACTACTGGAGAGAAATTAACTATAACAGATTTATCTATTAAAGACTCCTTTTCTTTATACTTTGTTCTTTTTTGCTTACTTTCACAATCACTAATATCAACTATTTGTCTGTGTTCACTTCCTACACACTTCTGTGTCCACCTCATAACTGACTCTAGATCCATTTCCTAAATCTTCTATGTCTACTTCATCAGATTTCATACCTGACTCCTCTTTAGATACACAAAAGGTCAGGGGGTTACTTGCTGTTCAACATTTGAAATATCTTTGAGCCTCATAGTGCCTTTTTTAATATACACAATGTATTATCATATGTTTAGGAAATGAGAGAAGCCTTTGACAAGGAAGATCCTCCACTTCTCGGCTCTCTGTCAGCCTGAGCGGTTATCCAGAAGTGATTAAGAAGAGAGCTACGATCTGTCCAGCTAAGTAAATCCATTGATTTCTTCACCTGTTGTGTATGAGTTATGACTATACCACGGGGCTTGGGAGGAGGAGTGACTGGTCATGTTGCACCCATCAAGGGACATCCTCCATCAAGTTCTCCATATACAATATTGTAAGTACAAGATCTCTAAAAAAAATTATAACATAATAAACTATTGTTATTTAACTCAATAATTTTAAATTTAGTAGAATTTTATTTCAATTATCCCTAATGTTTTTTTTTTTTTTTTTTTTTTTTTTTCTTTTTTTTTTTTTTTTTTTTGTTTTTTGTTTTTTTTTTTTGTTTTTTTTTTTTTTTTTTTTTTTTTTTTGTTTTTTTCCTTTTTTTTTTTTTTTGTGTGTTTTTTTTTTTTTTTTTTTTTTTTTTTTTTTTTTTTTTTTTTCTTCCACCATTTTTTTTTTTTCATTTTTTTTTTTTATTTTAGGGTAATCATTAGAGTTCTCTGCCACGAGTGGAGGAGTAGATAAATCTAAATTAGTCTTGGGAATTCGATGGTATGGTCAGAGCTATAACTTTAAGCCAACAAAAAGGAAACAGGTTCAATAGCAAAACCAAGGACCTGGTGATGATCAGGACAATGGACTGCGCAACCTGGAATGCTGGCCATATTATGAGATCTGCTACAAAAGTAAGAAAATTCTTTCTAAATCTACATTAACCCTTTACGTTGTGTGGCCGGTCGGCGGGCCGTGGGATTTTTCGAATACATTTCTTTTTTTATTTTTTTTTCCTTTGCCCTCACATGGCTATAGCGAGACTGCTAACCCCCAATCGTGTATCATGAAAATTCAAATAGAGAGTTCAACCAAAATAGGATCTTTAGACAGTAATAAGTAGGACAACTGCTTCAGGGCATTACTTCATTTATTGAACAAAGGAAGACACTTAATATGAGTATCCTCCAGTATACATTGCCTGTTCAAAAGGTTAATAACTTATAATTTTTTTTCTCTTGCATTGGTCATAATTTGTTGTAAATGATTAATTTGTTTAAATAGTTATGTCCAATTTCAGTTCGGAACGAGTAGTTGGAGAAAGGAAACAACAGATTATGGGCCATACGCTTATCTTGGTGGATCAATGGGTCGCTTTGATGATGAAAAAGCAATAGCTGATAAGGGTAAGAAAATATCCTATCTAGAATTTTACTGCTTTTCCCAATTTACATTTTAGAATTAAAGGACCAATTACTTATAATTAATAAATTAAATTAAATTAACAAGTAATCGATTATTCAAAATATAGTTTGAGATAAGATAGGGGTTTCTAAATGGCTTTTTTTTATTCAAACCTATATAGCTCAAAAATAGGTAGGTCCTAGTGACAAAATGTTATATGACAAAAAAGTATTTTTCCATTAAATTTCTGTATAAAGAAACTATCGGCAAATTTTTGATCTGAACTACACAACAGAGCTAGAGGCACGTCAAGAGCTACATTTTTGTTTTAAGATGAACAAAAAAAAATATTACAAATTAAATGAGGGTAAAAACAAAAAACGCTACCGCAGGACTGTTTTCATTCAATCTAATATAGCTCCCTTCCTAAGCAGTGGGTCTTAGGTGGAAATTATATAACTACTAAAAATATTCTACATTAAATTTATGATGGCGGGAATTGTCCATCAAACTTTTTGATCCCATCAATATCAACAGAGCTACAGAGCAGCTCAAAGCGTTACATTTCTTAGGGTGAAAAAACATTTACAACCCAAAAAGCATAGACCATTCCAGCCAAAAGACATATCTATATCTAAACGAAGGAAAATACTTTCTACTATCCGCTTCATCCACATGCCACAAATGGAATCCTTAGTCCTCATGCTATGAGGAAAAAACTTAAAACTTCTGTTTTTTTTTTTTTTTTCATTTGATAAACCTGTGAAATGGAGGCACCCATAAGTTTGCTGATTTTTTTCTGAATTATACATATCTGAAACTATACATTTCTGTGGATATGGAAATGTTAAGCATACAAAACCGCTTTTTTTTTTTATTAGTATAATAATCTAATAGCAATATGTCTCTTATTAGGATACAAGTTTTTATATGTCTCCTGTAAAGTTGAGAAAAATGATTTATGGGATGTGGTTGCTTAAGCGATTGATTGTTCAAGTCCAGTAAAATGGTGTAATCTAACAACAATACTAATCATTATAATACGCCATCCAAATCCTAATTTGGGTGTCCGAGCCTGTATCTTAAGGTGGCTCTATCTTGTGCCATTATAATCAGAGTGTTGGTCCTTCTCTGCCCTCTGATACTGTCCAACTTTTCCTTTATACTAAGGTTTTTACAAAAGTTATAATTATAGCTTTATTTTGAGATATATCTATGTTTAACATTATTGAATACTTCTCTTCAAAGTCAAATCCATTGTTTTAAAATAATTTACACCTATCTTTCTTGCCCATAACCACCAATCTTTTGTTGTTTCAGGCCAAAGAACTCTTCACACAAATTTTAACGTCTTCTTAACGATCTGATCTTATTAAAAAATTGCGACCATTGAATCCGATGTTATATATATCTGGCTGTAAGGCATGATTAAGGCAAAACTTTATCCTTCCCTTGCAGTTCTCTATTCCTCAATTTATTGTTTATTTTTTTCCTTAGTTCAGAATAAGAATGATTAATTTTTTTAAAACAAAATGGCTCGGTTTCCGCCCTCTTAACCAAAGCTGGGTACTTTTGTACTCAAAACTGCATAAAACTCTGTTTAAACTAGTGCACAGTAAATGTTGAAGGCCACGCGCCCTAACCATCAGGTACAAGCTCAAAATCCAAAATGCCTTCTTATTTTCCTCCAAACCCCCAAACATCATATTTTTCCATCCCTTAACAAATTCCAAATAAGGGGGAGAGATTCTCTCTGCATCTCGAAACTACATATTTAGTTTCATTCATGAATTTCAGAATTTTGTATAGATTTGTATCTATCCTGTTTGGTACAGATGTAAATAAATTGCATGAATGGGAGAAAACAAAAAGTAGGTACCTAAATTCAGCAATACCTCACGGTTGTTGGTGTCGATATAAGATATAATCAAACCGTTTGGGTTCGCTTAGCCTTTTATTTATTTATTACACGTAAACATTTAGGCAGCTTTTGAAGTTTTTTTTTCTATACTTTCACAGGGTAAATTTTGTGAAGTCCAACTGGATTTTGGTGGAGGACTAATGGCCATGGACAATTAGATCTGGACGATTTTCAAAATCTCTGCTGCGAGGTCAGTTCCCTCTACTTTCCAGCTATCAACAATGTGCTGGGAAGGGAAGTAAAAGGTAAACCTAGCAAGTGGCTTTACAAGGCCAAAGGGCCCCCAATTCACACATCCCCTCCACCAACAAACTACTCTAAGACCTCGAAGCCAGGTAAGTTTTTAACCAAACGACTTATTACTTGCATATTCAAAGATATAGTTATTACTACTTTAAAAATGATTAAATCCAAACATCAAGGTGAATACTGTGTTTTTCACGCACTAAACAGTTTTATGCTGATCCTCATGAAAAGATAAAAGACACTATCTGTTATAGTGAAATTGTAGCTGGATCTACCTTAACCTTTACTCACATGATAATATTATAAGACAAATAAATAAGAAATAAAATAAGAAACTACTTTTTCATAAACTTACTGATACCTCATGTAATACGCATCTTACTATTGACTTTCGCATCAGTTTTAGTGATACTGTCATTTCTTCCTCAAAACCTTGCAAACTCCATTGCCATTATGAAAAATT
Organism: Euschistus heros; assembly: GCA_003667255.2. Taxonomy (NCBI): domain Eukaryota; kingdom Metazoa; phylum Arthropoda; class Insecta; order Hemiptera; family Pentatomidae; genus Euschistus; species Euschistus heros. Next base: position 13,745 of record RCWM02001531.1, read on the forward strand.
CAGGAAATCTTAGGAACTATTTAAGGATTGAAATGTTTTTTTCGGGCAATGTTAGAAATATGTTTATTCCAGAGCAGATGATCGAAAACTATTCCGAAGTTTTTTTTTTTGGATAGTTTCGATCCAATTAGCATTGCCTTAGTTTTTTCTAGGTTCAGTCCACTGTCCACTGTTTGATGATATCAATGTCATATTACGAGATTCATCGAAAATTTCAGAAGGGTAATAGGATAAGTAAATTTTAAGATCATCATGT
>RCWM02001532.1:0-14000 GCA_003667255.2 Euschistus heros
GCCATTGTTGTCCTCCAGGACTTCGAACTCAAATATTCGATAGATCCTGGCAGATCTTAAAACAGTATTCTTATACCAGGAGCCCTCTCTAAACCCCGCCCTAAACCCCCCCACCGCCACTCGTCTATATCGTACCAATTTAGTGAAACCATTACACGGGAAGGCGTTGTTAGCGTAGAAAAAACTACCTCCGGCTTCCCGTAGAATACGATACCAAGGTCGGAATATACTTCCACCATCTTAAAAAGAGTTAAAACATCGAATATTTCAAAAATGTGTCCTTTTAAGAACATCAATGGCAGAAAACCACCATCTTAAAACCGTTAAATATTGCTAAACAGCATCCTTAACGACGAAGATGCTTATTCGAATTTTGGAAGGAAAAAGTGGCCAAGGAGTCAATAAACGACACTGTTTTACAGATCTGCCAGGATCTTACGATTTTTTGAGACCGAAGGACATCCTCTGGCACTCTTAGTTTCCACAATTAGAAATAGCTTTTTCGTCCTTAAGGATTTTAAGTTATCGAAGGATAACATTCGCCATTGTTGTCCTCCAGGACTTTGGCGTCAAATAATCGATAGATCTTGGCAGATCTTATAAAAGTATTCTTATACCAGGAGCCCTCTCTAGACCCCGCCCTGAACCCACCACCGCCACTCCTCTATATAGTACCAATTTAGTGAAAACTTTACACGGGAAGGCGTTGTTAGCGTAGAAAAACTATCTCCGGCTTCCCGTAGCATACGTTACCAAGGTCGGAATATCCTTCCACTATCTTAAAAACAGTTAAAACATCGAACATTTCAAAAATGTGTCCTTTTAGGAACATCAATGGCTGAAAGCCACCATCTTAAAACCGTTAAATATTGCTAAACAGCATCCTTAAAGACGAAGATGCTTATTCGAATTTTGGAAGGAAAAAAAAAAGCCAAGGAGTCAATAAACGACACTGTTTTACAGATCTGCCAGGATCTTACGATTTTTTGAGACCGAAGGACATCCTCTGGCACTCTTATCTTCCACAATTAGAATTAGCTTTTTCGTCCTTAAAGATTTATGTTATTCGAAGGATAACGTTCGCCATTGTTCTCCTCCAGGACTTCGAACTCAAATATTCGATAGATCCTGGCAGATCTTAAAACAGTATTCTTATACCAGGAGCCCTCTCTAAACCCCGCCCTAAACCCCCCCCCCCCACCGCCACTCGTCTCTATCGTACCAATTTAGTGAAACCATTACACGGGAAGGGGTTGTTAGCGTAGAAAAACTACCTCCGGCTTCCCGTAGAATACGATACCAAGGTCGGAATATCCTTCCACTATCTTAAAAACAGTTAAAACATCGAACATTTCAAAAATGTGTCCATTTAAGAACATCAATGGCAGAAAACCAACATCTTAAAACCGTTAAATATTGCTAAACAGCATCCTTAAAGACGAAGATGCTTATTCGAATTCTGGAAGGAAAAAAAGTCCAAGGAGTCAATAAACGACACTGTTTTACAGATCTGCCAGGATCTTACGATTTTTTTTTTGAGACCGAAGGACATCCTCTGGCACACTTATCATTCACAATTAGAAATAGCTTTTTCGTCCTTAAGGATTTTAAGTTATCCAAAGGATAACTTTCGCCATTGTTGTCCTCCAGGACTTCGAACTCAAATATTCGATAGATCCTGGCAGATCTTAAAACAGTATTCTTATACCAGGAGCCCTCTCTAAACCCCGCCCTAAACCCCCCCCACCGCCACTCGTCTATATCGTACCAATTTAGTGAAACCATTACACGGGAAAGGGTTGTTAGCGTAGAAAAACTACCTCCGGCTTCCCGTAGAATACGTTACCAAGGTCGGAATATCCTTCCACTATCTTAAAAACAGTTAAAACATCGAACATTTCAAAAATGTGTCCTTTTAGGAACATCAATGGCAGAAAACCACCATCTTAAAACCGTTAAATATTGCTAAACCGCATCCTTAACGACGAAGATGCTTATTCGAATTTTGGAAGGAAAAAGTGGCCAAGGAGTCAATAAACGACACTGTTTTACAGATCTGCCAGGATCTTACGATTTTTTGAGACCGAAGGACATCCTCTGCCACTCTTATCTTCCACAATTAGAATTAGCTTTTTCGTCCTTAAGGATTTATGTTATTCGAAGGATAACGTTCGCCATTGTTCTCCTTCAGGACTTCGGCCTCAAATAATCGATAGATCTTGGCAGATCTTAAAAAAGTATTCTTATACCAGGAGCCTAGACCCCGCCCTGAACCCCTCACCGCCACTCGTATATATCGTACCAATTTAGTGAAACCATTAAACAGGAAGGGGTTGTTAGCATAGAAAAACTACCTCCGGCTTCCCGTAGCATACGTTACCAAGGTCGGAATATCCTTCCACTATCTTAAAAACAGTTAAAACATCGAACATTTCAAAAATGTGTCCATTTAAGAACATCAATGGCAGAAAACCAACATCTTAAAACCGTTAAATATTGCTAAACAGCATCCTTAAGACGAAGATGCTTATTCGAATTTTGGAAGGAAAAAAAGTCCAAGGAGTCAATAAACGACACTGTTTTACAGATCTGCCAGGATCTTACGATTTTTTTGAGACCGAAGGACATCCTCTGGCACTCTTATCTTCAACAATTAGAAATAGCTTTTTGTCCTTAAGGATTTCAAGTTATCCAAAGGATAACTTTCGCCATTGTTGTCCTCCAGGACTTTGGCGTCAAATAATCGATAGATCTTGGCAGATCTTATAAAAGTATTCTTATACCAGGAGCCCTCTCTAGACCCCGCCCTGAACCCCCCCACCGCCACTCGTCTGTATCGTACCAATTTAGTGAAACCATTACACGGGAAGGCGTTGTTAGCGTAGAAAAACTATCCCCGGCTTTCCCTAGAATACAATACCAAGGTCGGAATATCCTTCCACTATCTTAAAAACAGTTAAAACATCGAACATTTCAAAAATGTGTCCTTTTAGGAACATCAATGGCTGAAAGCCACCATCTTAAAACCGTTAAATATTGTAAAACAGCATCCTTAAGGACGAAGATGCTTATTCGAACTTTGGAAGGAAAAAGTAGCCAAGGAGTCAATAAACGACACTGTTTTACAGATCTGCCAGGATCTTACGATTTTTTGAGACCGAAGGACATCCTCTGGCACTCTTATCTTCCACAATTAGAAATAGCTTTTTCGTCCTTAAGGATTTTAAGTTATCCGAAGGATAACATTCGCCATTGTTGTCCTCCAGGACTTCGGCCTCAAATAATCGATAGATCCTGGCAGATCTTAAAACAGTATTCTTATACCAGGAGCCCTCTCTAGACCCCGCCCTGAACCCCTCACCGCCACTCGTCTATATCGTACCAATTTAGTGAAACCATTACACGGGAAGGGGTTGTTAGCGTAGAAAAACTACCTCCGGCTTCCCGTAGAATACGATACCAAGGTCGGAATATACTTCCACCATCTTAAAAAGAGTTAAAACATCGAACATTTCGAAAATGTGTCTTTTTAGGAACATCAATGGCTGAAAGCCACCATCTTAAAACCGTTAAATATTGCTAAACAGCATCCTTAAAGACGAAGATGCTTATTCGAATTTTGGAAGGAAAAAAAGTCCAAGGAGTCAATAAACGACACTGTTTTACAGATCTGCCAGGATCTTACGATTTTTTTGAGACCGAAGGACATCCTCTGGCACTCTTATCTTCCACAATTAGAATTAGCTTTTTCGTCCTTAAGGATTTATGTTATTCGAAGGATAACGTTCGCCATTGTTCTCCTTCAGGACTTCGGCCTCAAATAATCGATAGATCTTGGCAGATCTTAAAACAGTATTCTTATACCAGGAGCCCTCTCTAAACCCCGCCCTAAACCCCCCCACCGCCACTCGTCTGTATCGTACCAATTTAGTGAAACCATTACACGGGAAGGCGTTGTTAGCGTAGAAAAACTATCTCCGGCTTCCCGTAGCATACGTTACCAAGGTCGGAATATCCTTCCACTATCTTAAAAACAGTTAAAACATCGAACATTTCAAAAATGTGTCCTTTTAAGAACATCAATGGCAGAAAGCCACCATCTTAAAACCGTTAAATATTGTAAAACAGCATCCTTAAGGACGAAGAAGCTTATTTGAATTTTGGAAGGAGAGAGTGGCCAAGGAGTCAATAAACGACACTGTTTTACAGATCTGCCAGGATCTTACGATTTTTTTGAGACCGAAGGACATCCTCTGGCACTCTTATCTTCAACAATTAGAAATAGCTTTTTCGTCCTTAAGGATTTCAAGTTATCCAAAGGATAACTTTCGCCATTGTTGTCCTCCAGGACTTCGAACTCAAATATTCGATAGATCCTGGCAGATCTTAAAACAGTATTCTTATACCAGGAGCCCTCTCTAGACCCCGCCCTGAACCCCTCACCGCCACTCGTCTATATCGTACCAATTTAGTGAAACCATTACACAGGAAGGGGTTGTTAGCGTAGAAAAACTACCTCCGGCTTCCCGTAGAATACGATACCAAGGTCGGAATATCCTTCCACCATCTTAAAAACAGTTAAAACATCGAATATTTCAAAAATGTGTCCTTTTAAGAACATCAATGGCAAAAAGCCACCATCTTAAAACCGTTAAATATTGCTAAACAGCATCCTTAACGACGAAGATGCTTATTCGAATTTTGGAAGGAAAAAGTGGCCAAGGAGTCAATAAACGACACTGTTTTACAGATCTGCCAGGATCTTACGATTTTTTGAGACCGAAGGACATCCTCTGGCACTCTTATCTTCCACAATTAGAATTAGCTTTTTCGTCCTTAAGGATTTCAAGTTATCCAAAGGATAACGTTCGCCATTGTTCTCCAGAACATCAATGGCAGAAAGCCACCATCTTAAAACCGTTTGAAATTTTCGACAATCTTATTGCTAAACAGCATCCTTAAAGACGAAGATGCTTATTCGAATTTTGAAGGAAAAAAGTGGCCAAGGAGTCAATAAACGACACTGTTTTACAGATCTGCCAGGATCTTACGAATTTTTTGAGTCGAAGGACATCCTCTGGCACTCTTATCTTCACAATTAGAAATAGCTTTTGTCGTCCTTAAGGATTCAAGTTATCCAAAGGATAACTTTCGCCATTGTTGTCCTCCAGGACTTCGAACTCAAATATTCAATAGATCCTGGCAGATCTTAAAACAGTATTCTTATACTAGGAGCCCTCTCTAAACCCCCCCACCGCCACTCGTCTATATCGTACCAATTTAGTGAAACCATTACACGGGAAGGCGTTGTTAGCGTAGAAAAACTATCTCCGGCTTCCCGTAGCATACGTTACCAAGGTCGGAATATCCTTCCACCATCTTAAAAAGAGTTAAAACATCGAATATTTCGAAAATGGGTCCTTTTAGAACATCAATGGCTGAAAGCCACCATCTTAAAACCGTTAAATATTGCTAAACAGCATCCTTAAAGACGAAGATGCTTATTCGAATTTTGGAAGGAAATAAAGTCCAAGGAGTCAATAAACGACACTGTTTTACAGATCTGCCAGGATCTTACGATTTTTTGAGACCGAAGGACATCCTCTGCTACTCTTATCTTCCACAATTAGAATTAGCTTTTTCGTCCTTATATTCGACAATTAACTGTTGTAAGATGGCGGAAGGTTATTCCGACTTGTAAGAGATAGCTCCAGCCATAAGGATACGGTTTTACAGTTCTGGCAGAATCTGACGATTTTTGAGGCCGAAAGACATCCTTGGCCACTCTGACATTCCACAATTAGAATTAGCTTTTTCTTCTTAATGGGATGCTGTTATCAGAAGGATAACTTTAAGATGGCAGATTTTTTTTTAGTTAACTGTTTTTTTTGTCATTCTTTGGTAAGGTTAGCCATAAGGATACGGTTTTACTAAGTTATCCGTATATTTACATACCTTCCACAATTAGAATTAGCCTTTTTCTCCTTAAGATGCTGTTTTAAAATGGCGGATTTTTTTTTTTTTTGTATTTTTTGTCATCAAGGTTAATTGTATATCTTCCTACTATACCTTAGTATCATTCGAAATATCATTTACGCCTTTACTACTATATCTTTACAACCATAAGGACGACAAAATCTAATTCTAATTGAGGAATGAGAGAGTTGCGAAGGATGTTCTTCGGCCTCATAAAATCGTAAGATCCTAGCAGATTTTACCAGGAGCCCTCTCTTAACCCCGCCTCGAACCCCCCACCGCCACTCGTCTATATCGTACCAATTTAGTGAAAACATTCGATGGGCAGGGGTTGTTAGCGTAGAAAAACATTAACCAGCCTCCCGTAGAAAACATTACCAATGTCGGAATATCCTTCCACCTTTTTAAAAAAACAGTTTAAAGCATCGAAGATTTCAAAAAGGTTTCCTTTTAGAAACATCAATGGCGGAAGGCCGCCATCTTAATACCGTTGAATATTTTAAAAACCGCATCGCTATGGACGAAAAAAAGCTTATTCAATTATAGAAGGAGAGAGTGGCCAAGGAGTCAATAAATGACACTGTTTTACAGATCTGCCAGGATCTTACCATCTTTTGAGGCCGAAAGACATCCTTGGCCACTCTCTCAAACAAAAATTAGGATTAGATGTTTCGTCCTTATGGTTGTTTTTAACGGTTTTTTAAGTTATCGGAAGGATAACTTTCGCCATTGTTTTCCTTAAAAGGACACTTTCTTGAAATATTCGACAATTTAACTGTTGTAAGATGGCGGAAGGTTATTCCGACTTTGGTAAGAGATAGCTCCAGCCATAAGGATACGGTTTTACAGTTCTGGCACAATCTGACGATTTTTTGAGGCCGAAAGACATCCTTGGCCACTCTCTCATACCAAAATTAGAATTAGATTTTTCGTCCTTATGGTTGTTTTTAAGTTATCAGAAGGATAACTTTCTCCATTGTTTACCTTAAGAGGACAGACTTTTGAAATTTTCGACAATTTAACTGTTGTAAGATGGCGGAAGGTTATTCCGACTTTGGTAAGAGATGGCTCCAGCCATAAGATTACTGTTTTACAGTTCTGCCAGGATCTGACGATTTTTTGAGGCCGAAAGACATCCTTGGCCACTCTGACCTTCCACAATTAGAATTAGCTTTTTCTTCCTTAAGGATGCTGTTTTAAGATGGCGGATTTTTTTTTAGTTATTTTTTTGTCATCAAGGTTAATATGACGGTTTTCTAAGTTATCCGTATATTTACATATATATCTATATGATGTATATCTTTACTATACCTTAGTATCTTTACTATATCTTTACAACCATAAGGACGAAAAATCTAATTCTAATTGAGGAATGAGAGAGTTGCGAAGGATGTTCTTCGGCCTCATAAAATCGTAAGATCCTAGCAGATTTTTACCAGGAGCCCTCTCTTAACCCCGCCTCGAACCCCCCACCGCCACTCGTCTATATCGTACCAATTTAGTGAAAACATTCGATGGGCAGGGTTGTTAGCGTAGAAAAACATTAACCAGCCTCCCGTAGAAAACATTACCAATGTCGGAATATCCTTCCACCTTTTTAAAAACAGTTAAAGCATCGAAGATTTCAAAAAGGTTTCCTTTTAGAAACATCAATGGCGGAAGGCCGCCATCTTAATACCGTTGAATATTTTAAAACCGCATCGCTATGGACGAAAAAGCTTATTCAATTATAGAAGGAGAGAGTGGCCAAGGAGTCAATAAATGACACTGTTTTACAGATCTGCCAGGATCTTACCATCTTTTGAGGCCGAAAGACAAAATTAGGATTAGATCCTTATGGTTGGCCACTCTCTCAAACAAAAAACTGTTGTAAGATGGGAGGTTATTTCCGATGTTTCCAGCCGTCGGTTTTAACTTATGGACATCCTTGGCCACTCTCTTTTAATTTTTCCGTCCTTATGGTTGTTTTTAAGTTATCGGAAGGATAACTTTCGCCATTGTTTTCCTTAAAAGGACACTTTCTTGAAATATTCGACAATTTAACTGTTGTAAGATGGCGGAAGGTTATTCCGACTTTGGTAAGAGATAGCTCCAGCCATAAGGATACGGTTTTACAGTTCTGGCACAATCTGACGATTTTTTGAGGCCGAAAGACATCCTTGGCCACTCTCTCATACCAAAATTAGAATTAGATTTTTCGTCCTTATGGTTGTTTTTAAGTTATCAGAAGGATAACTTTCTCCATTGTTTACCTTAAGAGGACAGACTTTTGAAATTTTCGACAATTTAACTGTTGTAAGATGGCGGAAGGTTATTCCGACTTTGGTAAGAGATAGCTCCAGCCATAAGGATACGGTTTTACAGTTCTGGCAGAATCTGACGATTTTTTGAGGCCGAAAGACATCCTTGGCCACTCTGACCTTCCACAATTAGAATTAGCTTTTTCTTTCTTAAGGATGCTGTTTTAAGATGGCGGCTTTTTTAAAGTTTTTTTTACATCTTCAAGGTTAATATGACGGTTTTCTAAGTTATCCGTATATTTACATATATATCTATATGATGTATATCTTTACTATACCTTAGTATCTTTACTATATCTTTACAACCATAAGGACGAAAAATCTAATTCTAATTGAGGAATGAGAGAGTTGCGAAGGATGTTCTTCGGCCTCATAAAATCGTAAGATCCTAGCAGATTTTACCAGGAGCCCTCTCTTAACCCCGCCTCGAACCCCCCACCGCCACTCGTCTATATCGTACCAATTTAGTGAAAACATTCGATGGGCAGGGGTTGTTAGCGTAGAAAAACATTAACCAGCCTCCCGTAGAAAAACATTACAATGTCGGAATATCCTTCCACCTTTTTAAAAACAGTTAAAGCATCGAAGATTTCAAAAAAGGTTTCCTTTTAGAAACATCAATGGCGGAAGGCCGCCATCTTAATACCGTTGATATTTTAAAACCGCATCGCTATGGACGAAAAAGCTTATTCAATTATAGAAGGAGAGAGTGGCCAAGGAGTCAATAAATGACACTGTTTTACAGATCTGCCAGGATCTTACGATTTTATGAGGCCAAAGGACATCGTTGGCCACTCTCTCCTACCAAAATTAGAATTAGATTTTTCGTCCTTATGGTTGTTTTTAACGGTTTTTAAGTTATCAGAAGGATAACTTTCGCCATTGTTTTCCTTAAAAGGACACTTTCTTGAAATATTCGACAATTTAACTGTTGTAAGATGGCGGAAGGTTATTCCGACTTTGGTAAAAGAGATAGCTCCAGCCATAAGGATACGGTTTTACAGTTCTGGCACAATCTGACGATTTTTTGAGGCCGAAAGACATCCTTGGCCACTCTCTCATACCAAAATTAGAATTAGATTTTCGTCCGTATGGTTGTTTTTAAGTTATCAGAAGGATAACTTTCTCCATTGTTTACCTTAAGAGGACAGACTTTTGAAATTTTCGACAATTTAACTGTTGTAAGATGGCGGAAGGTTATTCCGACTTTGGTAAGAGATAGCTCCAGCCATAAGGATACGGTTTTACAGTTTCTGGCAGAATCTGACGATTTTTTGAGGCCGAAAGACATCCTTGGCCACTCTGACCTTCCACAATTAGAATTAGCTTTTTCTTCCTTAAGGTTGCTGTTTTAAGATGGCGGATTTTTTTTTTTAGTTATTTTTTTGTCATCAAGGTTAATATGACGGTTTTCTAAGTTATCCGTATATTTACATATATATCTATATGATGTATATCTTTACTATACCTTAGTATCTTTACTATATCTTTACAACCATAAGGACGAAAAATCTAATTCTAATTGAGGAATGAGAGAGTTGCGAAGGATGTTCTTCGGCCTCATAAAATCGTAAGATCTAGCAGATTTTACCAGGAGCCCTCTCTTAAACCCCGCCTCGAACCCCCCACCGCCACTCGTCTATATCGTACCAATTTAGTGAAAACATTCGATGGGCAGGGGTTGTTAGCGTAGAAAAACATTAACCAGCCTCCCGTAGAAAACATTACCAATGTCGGAATATCCTTCCACCTTTTTAAAAACAGTTAAAGCATCGAAGATTTCAAAAAGGTTTCCTTTTAGAAACATCAATGGCGGAAGGCCGCCATCTTAAATACCGTTGAATATTTTAAAACCGCATCGCTATGGACGAAAAAGCTTATTCAATTATAGAAGGAGAGAGTGGCCAAGGAGTCAATAAATGACACTGTTTTACAGATCTGCCAGGATCTTACCATCTTTTGAGGCCGAAAGACATCCTTGGCCACTCTCTCAAACAAAAATTAGGATTAGATGTTTCGTCCTTATGGTTGTTTTTAACGGTTTTTTTAAGTTATCGGAAGGATAACTTTCGCCATTGTTTTCCTTAAAAGGACACTTTCTTGAAATATTCGACAATTTAACTGTTGTAAGATGGCGGAAGGTTATTCCGACTTTGGTAAGAGATAGCTCCAGCCATAAGGATACGGTTTTACAGTTCTGGCACAATCTGACGATTTTTGAGGCCGAAAGAATCCTGGCCACTCTCTCATACCAAAATTAGAATTAGATTTTTCGTCCTTATGGTTGTTTTTAAGTTATCAGAAGGATAACTTTCTCCATTGTTTTACCTTAAGAGGACAGACTTTTGAAATTTTCGACAATTTAACTGTTGTAGATGGCGGAAGGTTATTCCGACTTTGGTAAGAGATAGCTCCAGCCATAAGGATACGGTTTTACAGTTCTGGCAGAATCTGACGATTTTTTTGAGGCCGAAAGACATCCTTGGGCCACTCTCACCTTCCACAATTAGAATCAGCTTTTTCTTCCTTAAGGATGCTGTTTTAAGATGGCGGATTTTTAAAGTTTTTTTTTCGTCTTCAAGGTTAATATGACGGTTTTTTAAGTTATCCGTATATTTACATATATACCTATATGATATATATCTTTACTATACCTTAGTATCTTTACTATATCTTTACAACCATAAGGACGAAAAATCTCTAATTCTAATTGAGGAATGAGAGAGTTGCGAAGGATGTTCTTCGGCCTCATAAAATCGTAAGATCCTAGCAGATTTTACCAGGAGCCCTCTCTTAACCCCGCCTCGAAACCCCCCACCGCCACTCGTCTATATCGTACCAATTTAGTGAAAACATTCGATGGGCAGGGGTTGTTAGCGTAGAAAAACATTAACCAGCCTCCCGTAGAAAACATACCAATGTCGGAATATCCTTCCACCTTTTTAAAAAAACAGTTAAAGCATCGAAGATTTCAAAAAGGTTTCCTTTTAGAAACATCAATGGCGGAAGGCCGCCATCTTAATACCGTTGAATATTTTAAAACCGCATCGCTATGGACGAAAAAGCTTATTCAATTATAGAAGGAGAGAGTGGCCAAGGAGTCAATAAATGACACTGTTTTACAGATCTGCCAGGATCTTACCATCTTTTGAGGCCGCAAAGACATCCTTGGCCACTCTCTCAAACAAAAAATTAGGATTAGATGTTTCGTCCTTATGGTTGTTTTTAACGGTTTTTTAAGTTATCGGAAGGATAAACTTTCGCCATTGTTTTCCTTAAAAGGACACTTTCTTGAAATATTCGACAATTTAACTGTTGTAAGATGGCGGAAGGTTATTCCGACTTTGGTAAGAGATAGCTCCAGCCATAAGGATACGGTTTTACAGTTCTGGCACAATCTGACGATTTTTTGAGGCCGAAAGACATCCTTGGCCACTGCCTCTCATACCAAAATTAGAATTAGATTTTTCGTCCTTATGGTTTTGTTTTTAAGTTATCAGAGGATAACTTTCTCCATGTTTACCTTAAGAGGACAGGACTTTTGAAATTTTCGACAATTTAACTGTTGTAAGATGGCGGAAGGTTTTATTCCGACTTTGGTAAGAGATAGCTCCAGCCATAAGGATACGGTTTTTTTACAGTTCTGGCAGAATCTGACGATTTTTTGAGGCCGAAAGACATCCTTGGCCACTCTGACCTTCCACAATTAGAAATTAGCTTTTCTTCCTTAAGGATGCTGTTTTAAGATGGCGGATTTTTTTTTAGTTATTTTTTGTCATCAGGTTAATATGACGGTTTTCTAAGTTATCCGTATATTTACATATATATCTATATGATGTATATCTTTACTATACCTTAGTATCTTTACTATATCTTTACAACCATAAGGACGAAAAATCTAATTCTAATTGAGGAATGAGAGAGTTGCGAAGGATGTTCTTCGGCCTCATAAAATCGGTAAGATCCTAGCAGATTTTACCAGGAGCCCTCTCTTAACCCCGCCTCGAACCACCCCCACCGCCACTCGTCTATATCGTACCAATTAGTGAAACATTCGATGGGCAGGGGTTGTTAGCGTAGAAAAACATTAACCAGTCCTCCCGTAGAAAACATTTACCAATGTCGGAATATCCTTCCACCTTTTTAAAAACAGTTAAAGCATCGAAGATTTCAAAAAAGGTTTCCTTTTAGAAAACATCAATGGCGGAAGGCCGCCATCTTAATACCGTTGAATATTTTAAAACCGCATCGCTATGGACGAAAAAGCTTATTCAATTATAGAAGGAGAGAGTGGCCAAGGAGTCAATAAATGGACACTGTTTTACAGATCTGCCAGGATCTGGACCATCTTTTTGAGGCCGAAAGACTCCTTGGCCACTCTCTCAAACAAAATTAGGATTAGATGTTTCGTCCTTATGGTTGTTTTTAACGGTTTTTTAAGTTATCGGAAGGATAACCTTTCGCCATGTTTTCCTTAAAAGGACACTTTCTTGAAATATTCGACAATTTAAAACTGTTGTAAGATGGCGGAAGGTTATTCCGACTTTGGTAAGAGATAGCTCCAGCCATAAGGATACGGTTTTACAGTTCTGGCACACATCTGACGATTTTTTGAGGCCGAAAGACATCCTGGCCACCTCTCATACCAAAATTAGAATTAGATTTTTTCGTCCTTATGGTGTTTTTAAGTTATCAGAAGGATAACTTTCTCCATTGTTTTACCTTAAGAGGACAGACTTTTTGAAAAATTTTCGACAATTTAACTGTTGTAAGATGGCGGAAGGTTATTCCGACTTTGGTAAGAGATAGCTCCAGCCATAAGGATACGGTTTTACAGTTCTGGCAGAATCTGACGATTTTTTGAGGCCGAAAGACATCCTTGGCCACTCTGACCTTCCACAATTAGAATTAGCTTTTTCTTCCTTAAGGATGCTGTTTTAAGATGGCGGATTTTTTTTTTTTAGTTATTTTTTTGTCATCAAGGTTAATATGACGGTTTTTTAAGTTATCCGTATATTTACATATATATCTATATGATGTACTATCTTTACTATACCTTAGTATCTTACTATATCTTTACAACCATAAGGACGAAAAATCTAATTCTAATTGAGGAATGAGAGAGTTGCGAAGGATGTTCTTCGGCCTCATAAAAATCGTAAGATCCTAGCAGATTTTACCAGGAGCCCTCTCTTAACCCGCCTCGAACCCCCCACCGCCACTCGTCTATATCGTACCAATTTAGTGAAAACATTCGATGGGCAGGGGTTGTTAGCGTAGAAAAACATTAACCAGCCTCCCGTAGAAAACATTAACCAATGTCGGAATATCCTTCCACTTTTTAAAAACAGTTAAAGCATCGAAGATTTCAAAAAGGTTTCCTTTTAGAAACCATTCAATGGCGGGAAGGCCGCCATCTGTAATACCGTTGAATATTGTAAAACCGCATCGCTATGGACGAAAAAGCTTATGCAATTATAGAAGGAGAGAGTGGCCAACGGAGTCAATAATGACACTGTTTTAAGATCTGCCAGGATCTTACCATCTTTGAGGGCCGAAAGACATCCTTGGCCACTCTCTCAAACAAAAATTAGGATTAGAGGTTTCGTCCTTATGGTTGTTTTAAAAACGGGTTTTTTAAGTATCGGAAGGATCAAACTTTCGCCATTGTTTTCCTTAAAAGGACACTTTCTTGAAATATTCGACCAATTTAACTGTTTGTAA
>RCWM02001533.1:0-14000 GCA_003667255.2 Euschistus heros
ATACACTTTTGAATGGCCGGAGACAGCGGTGTGGCGGTGATGAAACAGTGGGAGGATCTTTATAATTACCATTTCTTTTCAATTCTGTTTGTTTTGATTGGCACCGACTCCAAAAATAAATTATCATAAATTGTGAATAGGTATATAAGTGTCAATAATTTCGTTGATTGTCATTAATTGGTTTTTGTTTCGAAGCAATTAAAATATTATTTTTTATTTTTTTGTTTAAGTTTGTATATGTAGGTTTAATCTTGAAGTCGGTTTTTTTTTTTTTTTTCCTAAATTATTTTTATTTTTTACTTTTTAGTTGTGAGAGTGTATTTTTGTTTATACAGTCATTCTCGACCTTTAAGCTACCATGAAAAATAGTTCGACTTACTGAACAAGAATTATCGAGGTTATCATTCCACTTATCTTAATATAATGGGAAAATTGAACACAAAATTGTTCAAATCTCAAAATTGTTGAAATCATTATGTTTATTTTTCGTTAATGTGTATGTTGTTTGTACATACATATAAAATGTATTGATACAGAAAATTAAATATCCGGTACCAATTTATCATATACTTTCAACTGAACTGCACTTTTTCCTGAAGGTGCCTAAAAGTAGACTTACCGCCTTCCACCAGTGGCGATCTTTTCTTTATTCTTTAGGATGGTTGAAAGAGAACTACGTGGATTCGGAATTCCACTAGCAACAAACGCGCAACTCTTTTCTCATTTCTCCACTTTACAATTCAATTTTAACTTTTCGTTAATTGAAGGAATTTTCACTAGCCCACTGTAAAACCACTCGAGTGAATAACTAATAATAAGTGACGGGTGTAACTATGAACTGAAAGATAAACAATGATGGAAACAGGAAAACAAATTACACATGAAATTCTTTAAATTTGAGTTTGAGTTTATAGAGGCGATGACTTCTAATATGTAGTTCATTTCATAGAGGTGCTCCTAGAAGTTCTCTCTTTTGAACCCTATTTTCAATTTGACTTATTTACACAATTTTTAACGTTTTCTGTCTGAAATCGTCTATTTGAGATGAAATTTAAGTGTAATGTACTTCCGACCGTAGATTTTGTTCGAATTATTTAAGAATTCAGCTTATCGAAGTACGACACATCGAGAGTTGACTGTATATGTAAATTACCAATTTTTTTGTTAATAATTTAGATTTAGTTACCATGGAGATTTTAGATTATTATATGATTTCTATTAACTGTTTTTATTTTTCTTAAAAAGTGCTGCGTTGATTTCAAAATATTTTTTATGGGACTACCTCAAAAAAATAATCATCAAAATTGATTCGGAATTGACCGAGTAAGCGCTTAACATACGACACACACAAAAAAAAAAAAAAAAATAAAAACAGATGAGTTGAGAACCTCCTTTTTTTTTTTTTTTTTTTTGAAGTCGGTTGATAAAAAAACCTTTTTCTTGGACAATATAGTACACAATCATACATTTATTTATTTATTACATAATAATAATAGTAGTAATAAATAAAATAAAAAGCGATAAAAATACATTCATACTACACATACTGTATATATATCAGATATAAATATATAATATATTTTACACATTCACTCAGGACTTGAGTTTGAGAAGCTGGCCATTGCCAGAACTAGAAAAAGGTACAGAGATAATCATAATTATTATAAATTTGTAATTTTGTAACCCCCAAAAACTATATTAGAAATTCCAAGAAGGTAAGAAAATTAAAAAAAAAATGTCAGTAGATATATTATAAAAAAAAAACTAATGAAATAAGTAAATTTTATAAAATAGAGAAGTTCTAAAACAAAATGGGTGCATTAAAATATAAAGAATATATAAATGTGTATATATATAGAAAATAACAAAAGTTATTGTAAACCTAATATGTTTTTACTTGTATTCTCATTATTTTTTAGACATTATTTGCAGTGTTTTTTTGCAGCCAGTATAAAGGCATAGAACGTTAGCCAAAACGTAAGCACATATTTTTTTTTTTTATCTTGTTTTTCAATCACCGAATCTTCGCAATCGACTATTATTTCAATATTAAACCCGATTCGTCGATAATAATACTCACCGAAACTGAAATGAATGATCTGAAACAGGTTTCCACTCCAGTTCCCTATTGTTCCAACTATTCCAAAGTTCTCACTCTAACTCTAAGTCTAATTCTAAGACTTCTAAATTAACAATCATAAATAATTTCATAGAAATGTGTAATTATTTATATATTAATGGAAGATTCTTGATACATGTTTAATCCACAATCAACTTAGATAAATCTAAAAAAAAATTGTAAATTTAGGAACATTGACTAATACGAAATAAAATCTGGGTCTGTCCTTAACACGCGATAATTCGAAGTTTTCTCCCCTAACTCACGACAATTGTTGCTAAGCGCCGTGTTAAAAATTACCCATTTAGCATCTCATTATCCGCGCTATGTAATATGCTATGGCATTTTCTTGAGTGTGTGAATATTAAAAAAAAAATACTAATTTTTTATTCACTGCGATTTGTATTTCTTGTACATTCATTAAAACATACATCAGTTTTTTATGAGAATCATCCCCAAACGTATGATATTTGGATACTGAAATAAATTGATGTTTTTAATAGGCTACTTTGAACTTTTAGAGAAATTACGAGTCAACTATTCCTTTACGTTTAATTCAGTGCATAAATGAGAACAAATGGAGAGTTAAATACATTTTTTTTTTTTTTTTTTTTTTTGGTTGGATTCATATTTCTATCATATTCCATCAGTATTAATGTCATTACCTTTGAATCTTTTATCCCTCCTTTATTTCTTTTCAACCTTACGCGATGATCAAGTGAAAACCACTACGATGTAAATCTGAAAAGTAATGAAAGTTTGATGACATATGACTTTTTGATGTCAAGGCATAAATACCGATCGTAAATAAATTTTTTATTTGATTTATTCCGCGAATTTTGTGTAAATGTTTATTTAATTTTTAAGTTTAAATACTAGATATTAAAAATACAAGAAACTGCTCGTCATTCCCAAAGTTCACAAACAATTAAAAAAAGTTATTTACGTAACAGTAATAAGGGACACTTAGAAATACAGATTTGAGATATGGGCCTCTAGTTACCTTCCAATTCTTCTCGCATCGTATCCTTACAATGTAAAATCTTTCGCAAAATCCTCAATGCTCTTTATTATATCAAAAAAAAAAAAAAAAACCTATCCATAAAGATTACGCTGTTCTTGGTTACTCCATACCCACTCTAATCACACTCCAAAAGGGTGTCTGAAAAGAAGATGGCCAAGAGACCTTCTAATGTAGAAATTTTATTGAAGTGCATCTGACGAGTAGTTCTTTACATGTTATTGACATGTCATTGTAATAATTTTCCTTAAATTTACATGTATATAATGTATACAGTTGTAAATATCATATATATATACATAGTTTAAAAAAAATAATTTTAATTTTTACTTCCTCATATCGCCTAATATCACTCCTGCCTATTATGGGCAAAATCCTGGAATAACTCATCCTGAAACGCCAATATCCTTTCCTAGAATCCAGCATATCATCCCGGATCACCAGTATGGTTTCAGAACGTCACACTCCACTACCCAGTACCGCCCATCATGTGATGGATGTAGTCTAAATCAGCATTGGAGCACGGAATGTACTGGCTTTTGACCGAGTCTGGCAACAGGGACTGCTTTACAAACTTCGAGTATTCCAACCTCTTACGTAGTTGCTTATTATCTAAGTAATAGAGCCTTTTAAGTCAATCATAACTTATCCTATTCTCCCCTATTTATCCAATTTTGCCGGTGTTCCTCAAGGAAGTATCCTTGGTCTTATCCCCTACACGGTTTATACAGCTGACATCCCTACACATCCTAGTACTGTCCTCACTACGTATGCTGATGACACATGTGTGTGTTATCAATAAATAATGATCCCTTCCATAGCATCCCAAAACACTACAATCTCATATTATAAACCTTCAAGAATGGTGTCATAATAGGAGAATTAAAATAAATCCAAATAAATCTTATCAAATAACCTTTACCCTTCGTGGTAAACCAACGACTTACTGTCCTACAGTATCCTTTAATAATATCCCCTCTGATCCCTGTTGAACAGATCCGCTATCTAGGGCTCCAAGTAGACAAACGTTTAAATGGAATCCACATACAACTAACACGTCAGGAAAACTGCTCGTTGTTTTCGACTTCTTCAACATTTACTAAACAAACGTTAATTACTTCCGACTTTCTACAAAAGACTCATTTGCATGACAGTTTTATCAGACCTATTTGGACATATGGAATTGAGCTTTCGGGCTCCACCAAACCATCTAACTTATTTCGTATCCAATCCTTGCATTCCATAATCCTTAAGGCTCCCTACTTTGCCACAAATAAACTTATCCATAAAGACCTCAATGCTCCATATGTTGCTGATTTAGCCCAAACCAGATACCTATCCTTTCATAGTAAACTCCATAATCATTTAAATTAACTAGTCTCTCAACATGCTGCCTATTCTATTCCTGAGAACCCTCCGAGGCGTCCGAAAAGAAGATGGCCTCGGGACCTTCTCAAATAGAACTTTTATTGAAGTGCTACCAATGGGTAGTTGCTTCACAAGCATTGTCCATTTTTATTATTTTTTGTCATTATCCCATTTACTGGATGTATGTTTTTATGTACAGTTATAAATTTCAATTAATAGATGTAAAAAAAAAAAAAAAAAATTGTTACTTCCTGTCCTACAGTATCATGCTTCCTATTCTATTCCCGAGAACCCTCCGAGGCGTCCGAAAAGAAGATGGCCTTGAGACTTTTAGTGTAGATTTTAATTGAAGTGCTACTGATGAGTAGTTCTTCTCTAGTTTTGACATGTTTTTGTAATCGTTATCAGCTCATTTACTTAATGTATATATTTTGTACAATTGTAAATTTCAATAAATTGATATATAGAACAGAGAAAAACTTTAATTTTTAATTGAAATAGGTCAATATAATTTGTGATAGAATAATTAATTACTGAAGGAGAGAGATCGGAAAGTTCTTAGATGAGTACAATACTAATTAAAACGGGACAGATAAGAACTCTTCCTCAACTAATGGTCTTTCATTTATAATTGCTAATTTACTATTTCCAGTTCGGTTCTATAAAGTGAACAAAATCTGATTTTATTATAATTTTTTTTTTTAATGTTAAAATAATGAGTTAGTGATCTAAAGAGAAGTGTCGCCTTAAAACAATTCCTGAAATGAAGTTTCTTCAAACAATATGGTATTCACATAAAAACTGAAATTTATACTCATGATGATATAAGAAAATACCAGATTTTCTATATTCTTTTTTTTCTTTTTCACCAGCTTGATATTTCATCACCGTATCAAATAATAACTTTGTTTTCATTAAAGGACTAGTCTCTCACTCATGGTCACAGGTTCGAGTCTGATTAACGCAAATAGTAATGTATTTATTTTTTTATTATTTAACAATCAGGGGTTGATCCTGGGGCACACCCAGCCTTAAAACATTTGGTAAACTTAGGTGTAAATTGGGGAAGAAAACCTGGTGGTTGGATGTGATACAAATCACATCATTTCACAAACCGCTGGCGTGGAACAAATACGTTATTAACTAGGTATTGAACTTGCATGACCAGTCCCGTCATGGTTTAGAGTACTTGAGGTTTTTTTTTTTTTTTTTTTTTCTAGTTTTATGAAACATCTACCAAAATTCATATTAAGGCAATGTATCAGTGAATGTTTTATATTACATGAAATTATACGTTTAAAGTTTATTTAAGTTTTATTAAAGTGCTCGTATTAAGATTGTATCCACGAAATTTAGTCCAGTCAATAAACATACTAAAAGTACCCGCCCCTGGGGGGTGAGCTAACATTGGGAGAAGGGGAAAAATGTCCTATTTTTGGGTTTTTTACTATAGTGGACTCAATTATAACTCTAAAAATATGTTTCTAATAAAAATTAAAGCTAATTAAATTTCCTATTAAATTGACCCTTTACAAATTTTGTCAACGTTTCCAACGGTTTTCGAGGCATATGTTATGAAAAATTTTTCCCAAAAAAAATATTTTTATTACACTTTTTGTCAAACATTAGCTTTGATCACTTGATCATTTATCAGAAAAATTGTCAGAATCAAAGTTGTAGAGCATTTAATTTACTAGAATTTCATATATGTCTTTCTGGCATTTGAAGCAAATATTTGACAAAATGTGATGTAAAAAATTTTTTTTCTCCATAATTATCGATTTTTAATAACGTATATCTCGAACCCCATTGAAAGTTATATAAAAATATGCATATAAACAATTTAATAGGAAATTTAATTAGCTATAATT
This sequence comes from Euschistus heros, assembly GCA_003667255.2. NCBI lineage: Eukaryota > Metazoa > Arthropoda > Insecta > Hemiptera > Pentatomidae > Euschistus > Euschistus heros. The sequence continues at coordinate 6,380 of RCWM02001533.1, forward strand.
TTGATCTGTAGCATATTTTTCTAGAATCCTTCGTTTTGAAGATATTATCGAAAAACCCTAAAATGGGACTTTTTCCTCCACGAAGCTGTGAAGTAAAAATTATTGGATATTACAGCACTCTTTGACTAAACTAATTAGCTTTTAGTATGTTTTTTAATGATTTTTTCGTGCATATTTTGAGATTTTTTATATTAGGTTTTAATGTTGTTTTTTTCTTTTCTATTCTATTCTGTATCTGGCGCTACAGTCCATGAAGGACCTGGTCACTGCACACACTTTTCTCTACTCCTCTTTGTCAGAGGGCACGTTCCTCCAATGCTTGAATATTTAGCCACTTATGTCCCTTTTCTGCATTGTCCATCCATCTTTGCTTGACCCAGGTATGGCAACCAATTTTTTGGTTTATAACAGTTACAATATCAGTTCCAGAGTTCTCTGAACTCTACATTCTGATTCACTACTTTTGTTACTCTTTGATCGTCCCATATCTTTCGAATGACTCTCTTCTCTCTCATACTAGCAGAGCTTTTTGATGTTTCCTTTTGAGAGTCCATGTTTTTCAATACTTGTTTTTTTTTAATGATTAGAAATGTGCTGAAATAAGGAATATGTTTCAAATCAGTTTGAATTCAGTATGCACATCTAAAAATTTCTATTTTTTAAAAATTCGTATGATTAATCTAACGATCCAAAGTAACATATCAAAAGTAAATGGTACGGGATGCAGTCAAGAAATAATAAACAACGCCCAAAAAACACAATAGCCAGCTGAATTGGGCAAAATTTAATTTAATCATACCTAAAAAAACCTTTTTTTTTTTTTTTTTTTTTTTTTTTTCTAATGATAATTTGACTGAAGGTTTTAATCATTATTAAATATTATGTGGTTGATTCCAGGAAATTATCTACCAAATAGCTGATTAAAATGATTAAATTTTGATTATTTTTTAGCTATGATTTCATTTTGCCCAACTCTGCCAACCAAGCAGTCAAAACATTGGTACTACATTATAGGTTTTTTTTTTTAATAGGACATGTTTATTTCTTCTTAATTTCATCCCCGACCATTTTCTCATATCATACTAAAAAGATAACTTCCTCACAAAAAAAAAACAATAAATCATAAGTCGCTAATAAATTTTAAATTAATTTGATGCTTAATGTAATCATTTAATTTAATTATTAGTATTAATTTAGGCTAATTTAATTATAATTAATATTTAAAGGCCATGGGAAGACCGAGTGTAGAAGGAATGTTATAACTATATTGATCATGTAAATTTGGGTTTCTACTACAGCAGTGAAAATGTAGCTATTACCCGATTTTTGTAAACATTACGGTCTTCAATGATAAAATACCGCATCAGTTTAAACAAAGGATGTCAGGAAATATCTTAAAAAAAACCGTCCCGTTAAAGTTAGCGGGAAATTCCAAATAAAACCTCCAACTCAGCATCTACTAAAGTTCCCTTCCATTTTAAACAATTTATGATTCCAACTTTCAGAGTTTGAAACGGAGTAGGTTACCTGTCTCGTTTTATATTTCTTCTTCCTAATCCTAAAGCCTTAAGCATAAAATAAATAAGAAATGAAAGCACCTTTCATTATATCTACATTTTATTAAATTAATATCTACGAATCGATACATTTGCTCTGCGTTGCAGGCACTTCTGTACGGGATTGTGGCTATCAAGCCAAGTAGGTTCTAAGTCCTTTCGAGAGGACTTCTGAAAGGCGACTTTCTTAGGAATCTGGAAAATAAATTAAGACGTTCCAAGAGGTTGCTAACATTCTAAAGGGTACTTCTTCGTATGACGAGGTTGGCTTTCCAAGACTTGGAAGAAATGTAAAGGAAGATCCATAGAGCAAGTCTTCAGTTAACGAGGCTCGAGGAAAAGGATCTCACAAGAAAAGAAATGAAACCTTCTTCTAGGAAACTTCGCTTTGAATGTTTAACAAACAAATATATTGTATTTTAAATTGTCTTGCAAAAGAAGATGGCCTCAGGATCTTCTTCTTTTATTGTAAATATTTCATTAGTAGATGATTGGTAGTACACTGGGCAGTTCCTCTACAAGTTTCAAGCATGTTATTATTTTTCATTGTAAACTGCTTATTTACTAGATGTATTAGTAGTACAGTTGTAAATTTCTATAAATATAAGAATAAAGAGAAATAGCCTTGTGTCCTTGTTTATGGTAACTCTTAATATAAATCAACAATTCAACACCTAACGAAATATACAATTTTCATATAATGTCTATTACCTCAATTAATAATATATGGATATTTAAAAAAAAAAAAGTATTAATATTTACAATACATATTAACAATAAGTAAATTTGAGAAAATTATTCACTAGTAGTACTTCAATAAAAGTTTCAGGTATCTGGTTTGGACCAAGTCAGCAACATATGGAACGTTAAGATATTAATGGATAATTTTATTTATAACAAAGTAATGAGCACGGAGGATTCGAAGAAGGATTTTTTATTGTAAGAGTTGGATATGTGAAGAATTGGAACGTTTAGTGGAGCCTCAAAGCTCAACCCTGTATGTTCAATGGGTATAATAACTGTCAAGTAAATACATCGTTTGTAATTAATTGTAAGCTTTGAACGCTTATCAAGTAAATGTGGCAATAGTCGAAAACAACGAGCTGTTTCTTATCTTAGAGTTTGTATCAGGAATTTCAAGTAAGTCGTTTTTTTTCAGATGGATTCCTTGGTAGCGGATCTGTTTTCAACAGGGATTAATGGGGCATCATTAAAGGATACTGAAGGGCAAGAAGTCGTAGCTTTTGCGACGAAGGGTAAAGGTTATTTGGTGAGATTTGTTTGGATTTATTTTAATACTCCATTTTTGACGCCATTTATGTGGTTGGAGTGATTAGGATGCAATGAATGAATCATTGCAAGGTTGAACGTTGGAGGAAATCGAACTAACTTTGAGAGGCTTTACGAAATAAAACACACATACCTATATACAGAGACTGATTCACTCACAATCGAGTAAATGATCAGAGATTTGGAAAAATACAGTAGTTAACTGAATCACTAGAAATGAGCAGCTATGTACATAGCAAAGTTCTACAAAAAATATCGAGATGGAATGTTATTGTCTGTATCGATATATATATATATATATATATATATATATATATATATATATATATATATATATATATATATATATATATATATTAGCTATTTATTGAAATTCACAACTTTGTACAAATGAAAAAAAAATTAATCTAATAAATGAGATGATAGTTTATTAAAGTTAATTTTAGAAAAATTTATACAATGACATGTCAATAACATTTAAAGCACTAATCACTAGTAGCACTTGAATAAAAGCTCTACATTGGAAGGTATCTCCTTTTCAGACTCCTCGGAGGATTATGGGGAATTGAGTGCGAAGAATATAGGCATCGAATCATATCTCGGACCTTGTGTGATGAGTTATAAGAATGCGTGGGACTACATAATGATTAAGCCAGAAGGTTGAAATGATCACGATGTATTATTATGGAATTCCGTAAAACAGTATATAATTAAAAAATAAAGCTTTCAGGCAGATTCTATCATTAACCTTTTTTTTCCTCGGATCGGATAATTTCGATTTTAATTAATTGACATATACAGGGAATTGAAAATTGGTCCCCTCGAATTTGGCATTGGCCCGGTAATTTTTTTTTCGGCTTAATAACGAATATCACGTGTTTCCGAAAACACAAAAAGAAAAAGAAAAAAAACCCTGAAAGAGAACGGATATTAAAAACTCAATATCCGAGAAGAAAATCACGAACAGTAATTAAAAAAAGGAAAAATTCCAGTATAGTGTTTTTTTAGCATGTGTTTGAATTGTCCTGGGGATATATTTACGAATGAATATAAAAACTCTCAATAAAAAAAAAAAAAAAAGAATTCTTTGAAATATTATGTGGATATTCGAAAGATATTTAATTTTCGAACCAATATTTTCAAAGTAACGAAAGGATGCAAATGAAGATCTACTCCAACCTGTCAAAGACCTTCAGGGCTTTCTGAGGCTAATATTGGTTTTGGGTGTAAACATCTTTGCTGATTGAAAAAGACTCCAGTAGTTCCCATTGGGTACATTAACAGGGAGTCGATAGGGAGGGGGGATATGTGTGGCTTGTGGAGGGGGGATGCCAAAGAGGTTGGAGGCCAATTTGTTAGGGCTTCAATGGCCGCTTAAAGTTAGACCAACTCACTCCGTTGAGTCAACTTACAGTCCGTGCCTTTCCATTAAAATCCTCGGCTAATAAATTAATGTATGGCTTCGAATCAAACAATCTTTATAACCGATTCGCGTTGGTCGTGGGTGGGGGGTTTATCTTTTAGCGATACGTTACAAAATCCAACTTATTAACTTCAGCTAGAGGGTATAGTTTTTGAGGAGCATTTGAGAAATTTGAAAAAGGTTGGGATTACATATTTATGATATACGGTTTTACACATATAGTAAACTTAAAAAAAAAAAAAAAAAAAAAAAAAAAAAAAAAAAAAAAAAAGTCTTGTCACAGAAATGGTAACACATGTTTTTTGCTCCTCATAAGCCTGTAATGTTTAGATGCCTGACCAACACATCGAAGGCTATACAATACAACTAGCATTTCTCTTCGCGGCTTCACATGCTCTCATAAATTAATACTTTAGATAATTCTGATAAATGATTGAAGTTTTATTTATTTATCCAAAAAAATCTTGTATTATAAATAATATGCAAACATTAAGAAATAAGTTCATAAGACATCCGAATAAAACTACATTTTGAGTGTTACATCCCGGTGTTATGAGAATGATTTGATTGTTAACGTTTCCAGTTTTGGAATGTCATAATATTAACCGTTAGAGAAACAGCAGAGTCAAAAGATCCACAATAATGTTTTTGTAAGTCTGGCCTTGCGATTTGTGAATTGTAAAAAAACTTTGACTGGAATTTTACTAAGCTGAATTTAAATAGTAGATTAGTAGGAATTATTGGGGCTCTTGGGATAAATGTAAGTTCTTCACTAGTTCCAGCGAAAATTAAACCCTCAATGATATTTCCAAGCGTAGTTAACATGGAAGCATTGCACTGATTAAGTGATTGAAGAGTACGCAAGCATTATTGAAAATCCGGTTTTTAATTTTTATGAGTAAGCTAGTCATTTTGAAGGACCGAGAATATTTACTTTATTAACAATTCCATTGAAAAATTAATTTTATTATAAGTGTAAAGCCTAATATACCACAGTAAATTTGTAATCTCTAATCTAGAATGGTGCTCGTCACCTCTTGGTCAAAGTTCAAACTACACTTTTATCCACATATTATAGCTTTTTTAATAATAAATTAATTGAAAATCAGCAGATTTTATTATTCATAAAGCATCCTGGAACTGTAATGATGGTGTGGTTAAAATTCGGTACAGATTGGTTTAGTAGTTTTTGCGGTTAGTGATCACAAACGAAAAATGGCTTGCCCTTTTATATAATAGTATAGATTAATTCATTTTTCTTGGAACAATAAGATGTTCCTGTGTTCTCTATTTTGCTCTGAGTATACCTCATACCTTTTCAAAGTTATCAACTTATCAACAATTAGTTACAGTATTCAACAATCCAAGGTCTTAATTCAATCCCTACATAGAAGACCCCATCCATCCGATCGCTATACTCCATCATATAGGACTTCAGCATTCCAGCTATCCATTCTTGCCCGCTCCCCTCTGGATTTTCTCCCACCTCACATTCGCAATGCCTCTTCCTTGGGAACATTCGAATTCTCCTCTTCTACCACCTTCTCTTTTTCCATACAGACGCTCTGTAATTACATGCTTCATAATTAATGTCATCTTAATATATCAGATATAAAATAGCTGGAATTACAACTTTCTTTTTCTTTTTTTCTTTTTTATCAATTTATTGATATTTACAACTGTATACAATAGAGAACAAGTAAATTTAAGGAAAATAAATACAATGACATGAGGAGACATATTCACTAATATCATTTAATGACAGTTTTTAGATTAAAAGATCTCCTGTGACATCTTCTTTTCAGGGGCCTCGGTAGTTTTAACAGGAATCGAGTGTAAAGCAAGTTGTGATACTAACGGTTTCGAGTGGGAATGGAGTATACTATGACATGATTAGTATCTGTTGAATAATTTTCTTAAAATAACATTTTTCAATTGTATAGATAATTTTTGATTTTATATTTTCATTCTTTTCTGTGCTTTGTGCAAACAATATTTATTTTTTATCTTTTACTACATAATATTTTACTATATCATAAATTATTCGTTATTTTCATTTTGTATACAATATTTATTCCTATAACGATTACTTCTGTTGCTTTTGTTTATTATTATTTTTTTTTTTTTTTCAACTTTGTTTCTGATTTTGTTTTTGTTACATCACTAATCAAAATTTTATTTACTTTTTCTTTATCGTCTCTTAATTTCAAAAATCATTTAGCTATAATATCAACTTTTTTTTTTATGTAACGTTATTCCTAAGGGACATTGTCCCAGAATAAAGATCCTTTTTCTATTCTATTTTTTACTAAATAGACCAACTTTTGACTCATTGGATTGAGACTAGATGGTGATTGCAAAAGTGTGAAACAACATAAAGAGTATGGATGAAAATAAAAATTCCAAGTGATGTGGGTGGTCCCCTCTCTGATAAAGAGCAAAAATTGGGAAACAATAAAGGAATGGTAAATTGGATTGGTTTCATTGGATCTGATGACCATCTTTAAAAAAAGAAACAGTGGAGGTACTCCAAGGTTTGGATGCCAGCGAATTTTAGAACTCATCTGAACTAGATACAGAGGCCCAATCAGCTTCAGTCTAGCAACTATGTCATCGAGCAAAACGGAGTCGGGCTGCTCGTCTGAGCTACAGTGAGGCGAGGGCCGGTAGCAGGAAGGAATATTAGAGTGTAGATTTCATTTCAGCGCCAGGTGTCTACTTATTGTTAATGCAAGGAGACATCCACACCTGGAGCAACACGAAGCCCGGGGGGCAAGTCATTACAGATGTCTGGAAGCGGTTCCTAGAGTCTCCATTTTAATAAATCGATTGTAGGCTTAGTTTGTTACTCTCGACCGACCTGATCCCGACTTCCTTGTGTAGCTGCTCGTCCTCCCGGTACCTCTGAATCGCCTGCTAAAAAAACCCCTCGTTTCTGGTACCCCGAGAGTCCTAGCCGCGTATCGCTGACTCTTCCGTCCTCAATTAACGCTACTATTTGAGGACTACCGTGGCCATCGAGCACCATATTGGGTAGAATTGGACGAACGTGAACAAAGAAAATTAAAATATATACTGCAAAGGATATATATATATATATATATATATATATATATATATATATATATATATATATATAAAGTGAAATACATATTCATGTAAAAAAATCTAAAAAATGTTAATGCAAACTCTTTCCTTATATATAGGGGAAACATTAACTTAAAAGTTTGAAAATTAATGCTGTAATTATTTTTAATAACACAATGTTATAGGGTATTTTGTTTATCTCTCTTTTTTATGAATAACGTTAGTTTCCGCACACAGAAATTCCTATTTTAGATGATAAAGGATG
>RCWM02001534.1:0-14000 GCA_003667255.2 Euschistus heros
ATATTAATCAAAATAAACAAATAATGTTTACTTCAAAATAAACAAATTTTTGAAATTTTCATTTATGAATTTTGTATGTTTCCCTTCTCTTCAATTATTATCAAAGGAGGATTATCTTGTAAGCTGAGTTTTAAGGTTAGTTGTACCAAATTAAATTACATATATAAGATCAATAACATAAAAGAAAGTGATTCATGATCAGTAATAACTTATCTCTTGGGTCCTAATCAAATTTAACCCACTTAAGAGTTTTATTACTATCTGTTGCAAACAAATTTTATAACTATATTAAACAAAAAAATTTTTTTTCTAAAGGAAATTTAATTCTTTTACATTGTTAACATATCTAATATTTTTAATTTGAACTTAGTTGTAGAAATTATTGAATTTTTGAAAGGTGGTTATTAAAATCTGCTTTAAGTTTTTATTACTTGTTTATAAAATAATATTAATATACATAACATTTTCTCCTGCTAACTATAAGTCTTATTCCTGATATTTGAGAAGAAATTTGTTGTTCGTTTATTAAATTGAGATTAATTGGGAGTGTGTATTCCTTGGTTATTGAGTACTAAAAACAACTAAATTTTAAGGTTAGTTTATTTCTAGGCTCTTTGCATGCCGTGGGGATAGGTAGATCTGTTTGATGTTTTGGAGGGGCGTTGGCAATTAAAGGAAGAGGGTTAGCGTTCGACTGGTCTTGACAGCACAGATTCTTTTAGTTTAAGCCCTCTATTACCCCGTGCCAAATGATAACGAAAATATAGAGAAAAATATCTTCTAGCTGTGTCCAGTAGGAGTTTGTGCAATGAATACTTTGCTACAAAGTAATTTTTATATACCTTGAAATTAATATCTTTTAACGAGGAATTACCCAGAATTACTTGGAATTTAACAATATACATATGTTCCTTGTTATGTTTACCAAATGATTATTTTCCTAACATCTTCCAGATTGAAGAAGTACCGTTTTTCTACAAAAAAAAAACAAAAATAATTCAGTAGCTAACGGAAAAATGGCTCGTATTAGTTTTTGTCTTAAAGAATCCGAATGGTAGATAATAATACACATTGACTTTTAGAGGCATTCTTTAATTTCATAATAGTTATAGGTTAATATGATATCCAATCAACAATATAATCATTGAAGTCCTAAGTTAGCCGTCTAGTACGTTCAAAAATTTAAAAAAAAAACGTACTTGATTATCTCAACTTACGAAACTAAAGTTAATATATTTAAACTATTATAAGGTTGATATATAAACCAAATACAACAATAATCAGGGTCTTTAAAGACATTAAAATTTTTGCAAGAAGTTGGTACTACTAGTATTTGTTTAGTAATAGATTCTTTATTAGGAGTAGGTTTGTTTAATGTGGTTTAATAAAAAAAAAAAATTGAATTACTCAGTTTAAACCAAAATGTTAATTCATCTTAGTGATAAGATTAATGATGTAAAAAACTGTCTACCGAACTTAGAGAGTTTAAAACATAGAGGGAGTGTGTTAATTGATCTGAAATATATATGTGACTTTGGGTATGCGTATGAAAGGCAAGTTTTTGAGCGGTAGTATCCAAATTATACGTCATTCTTATATTTTTTTTTTTACTAGTATTTCAATTTTGTGTTCTAAGTTACTCTTTTCAGTTGATGGAGCTATTGATATTTTGTTAATTTGTCTTTACTATAATTATTTATTCATTAACCTCTTATAGTCAGCCACAATGCCTAGAATCTATTTTAACCTTATAATTTTTTATATTATATATTGGTTAGTTCACGTAAAAGCGGTAGTCGAATTGATGTATGATATTTTGTTCTTATTTTTATTAGTTTGTAAAATATAAAAATTTTCCATCTAAACCGTGGTTAGAAGTTTGGTTTTAAATTCTTTATTGAGCTAAAATCCTCTGAATTTCTAATAACATCATAATTGTTTACTTTTATTTGTAAGTAATTGAAACAAGCCTTAAAAGTCTTCTGTTTTCAAATAACTGCATTATTACACCTATTGAAATATGTCTAATGTATGCTATTGTTATACTCTAGGGTGTTGAAAAAACAAACAAAACAATAAAACGAATAATATTGACATATGGTCCAATTTTTTTCTTGAGCTTGGAAGTAAACAATGTCCAACAGTAAAGTGAAATAATTTAAACTATTGTATTCGTCGAAATTCATGGATATAAATATACATACATAAACCTATTTTATTGTTTTTTCTAGTGTCGAGTGGATCTTTAAAGCCTTAAAAGCTTGCTTTCAAAGAACTTCAGAGTACACCTATCGAAATATTTCACTTATATTATGACATCTTATAAGTGTTAAAAAAAAACACAAATAGAACTAGATAATATTAAACATTGGTCTGATTTTTTTTATTGAGATCTAAAGTAAAGTGACGTAATTTGAATCATGTATTGTCGGAATTCGATTATCTAAATAAACAGAAAAACCATAACAATATTTATTTTTTTACGTGTCAAAGTAATCTTTAAAACGCTCAGTAATTTAAACATTAATAGATGACTTAATTAATACTACTCCTATAATTGCGCGAGTAGTGTAAAATTAAAAAAACAAATCAACTATACGCTTTAACAGATTCTGAGTAAATACAAAATATCTTTAAGTAGTTCAACTATTTCTATTTGCTTACTGTTGTTTCGATTTAAAGAGATTTAATATTAAAAGTTTTGAACTTTTGTCATTCAGGAAGATATTGTAGGGTCATCTAGGCGTAGAGATTTCAATTATGATAAGAGTACTAGTTACTTGTCAGTGTCATGACTAAAATGTTATATATCAAAATAGTGCAGCGATCTTAGGTAATTAGAAAAAATCCAAAATTCTTCTAAAACTTGTTTAAAATATATCTACAAATATGTCAATATTTATTTTTATGGGCAATGAAGTATATAATACAAATATGACAACTTTAGTTTTAATCCCCATAATAAAAAAAAATTTAGGAAATAGTAGGTTTTAATAAACTTAAAAAATTTTTACAATTAAATAGTTTTCAACTACTATAATGTTAATCATAACTTTTTAAATTGAACTGATAGTTTCATATGTTTTAATTAAGATGATTACAGATTTGAGGAATATATTGGGTAGGAGTATTGGTGTTAGTATATAAACAAATTTGTTAATCATAATAAACTATTGATTACCACAAAATTATCACTTTTTTACCTATAGGAATTATTTCAATTCTGCTAGTAACTATCTAATATTTTTGTTTATTTTTAATGATCAAGTAAAGGGCATTTATACTAATCGTTTCTAAGAATTAATAATTTTTAACTTTTGCAACATTTAATAATTGTACGAGTAATTGGCTTAGGAGTAAATAAAAAATTTGGATAAAGTATTATTTGAATTGAAATAGTTATCTTCTGTTTGACAATGTCAATGAATATTTAGGTAACATCGAGTAATTGAAGTAAATGTTTAAAATACTAATTAAAATTTTCAAATTTCATTGGTTTTCTTTTAATAATTTTTGATTAATTAAATTTGTTTCAAACATTCAAAAATGCACCTGTAAATATTTTTTAATTAAAAACTTTTTTTTACATTGACTATTTTTCTAGACATTAGTCAATTTTGAATATTTATCAACATTTCTAAATTTCTTTAAAGTTAATCGTTAATTTATTGAAAAATCTAGATGTAAAAATTGTTATAATTAAATAGTTTTCAAAGTTTAATGTCTAGGAATATTTAATGTCGGAATATTTTTTTCCATTAATTTAATTTAATGTTTAAAAATGTAATTATTTTAAAACCGAATTTGATCAAACAAGTTATGCATTTTATAAGTTTTTATGAGCATTCAATAGTTTTAAGATAAATATTGTGTGGTTTGATAATTAAGATGTGAAAATTACGTGTTTTCTATGAATTTCCCAGTGTCTAGGAATATTTAAGTACTTGGTGTCTATATCTCAAAATATGTTGAAAATTTAAATTAATTTAAGTTTCGGAAAAAAAAAAATTATTTCTTTTTACAAATAAATAATTTTTATTATTCAAAGATGATTTTAGTAATTCTTATAATTTTTTTGGCTTAAGTGATTCAGGAAATATATATAATTAATAACCTTGAGATTTTTCTAGTTTTTTTTAATGATTAATTTTTAGTGTCTAATAATTTTACAAGAGTTTGACATACAACCTACATAAAGAAAAATGGCTTAATAAATTACGATTTTATTTTAATTTTTGTATTCATTATTTCTAGTTCTCAGCAAATGTTTTAATATTATTATTAGTTTTCAAGTAATTGGTTTAGGGTTTTTATAATTTTTAGTCAATATAAATAATAATGACTAAATTGAGTTTTTAATTCTTGTTAGGAATAGTCTAGTTTTCTGTGAAATATTGTCTGCCTAGGAATATTTACGAAACTGTATCAGGAGCTAAATGTTATGAAATAAAATATAGATAGATTATCTTCAAATTAATTAAATATAATCTTAAAAAATTATTACTGTTTTAGTTAAAACATAAAAGAAAATGATTTATATCTTCTAGTGTTTCTATTGGTCAAAAAGTTTTACCAACGGTTTGTGTGTTTGGAAAATTGTAAGGTAAATTTTCTTAGAAATAGTCTGATTTTATTTGTAATGATCAGAAACTTGATACTGTCTCATTAATTCTTAAAGTAATAAGTTTCAGTATCTTGGATTAAAATTTTATATAATCTTTAAATTTAAATTGTTTTCTACTAAATTATTAATTTTCTATGTCTACTGATATTTCAATTGATGGAGCCTATGAATAATTGATAGATAATTTTTCTAGTATATGTGTTAATTTAAAATTATATAGATGTAAAAAATGACTAATTTGAAATATATAAGTTGATTTTGGATATCCATTTCTAGTATTTAACGGAATGACTATGTCCATAAATATTTCAGTAAATCTTTTAATATGATGAGAGTATTTCATAAATTCATAGATGTGTTTAATATTATTCATGTTTGGCTATGGCAGTAATTCTAAGATTATTTCAAATGTGCAAAGAAAATTTATTCATAACTAATCCTTACATTTTTAGTGATGTCTATGTAGTTATTAATTTTCCGATAGCTTTACCATCTATTGGTTTGGTTTAATAATATAATATATGTATATAATTAATATTGACTAGTTATCTACAAATGAAAGAATATATAATTTTATGAATAATTCAATAGGTTTTTCAAGTAGTTGGTGTAGGTGTAATGGGTAAATTGTGATGCAAATATTCTTAGAATGTCAACGTTATCAACTAAAAGATTTAAATAATTCTTTTAATAATTGATATAACTATATTAAAATAAAAAATATGTCTCTACAAAAAAAAATATATTTTTTTATATCTATTAATTTCTCAGTATTATAAGCAATTGTTTGGTTTAAGTATACAAAATATATATATAATTGATATTGGCTAATTTCAAATGAATTAGTTATACTTTAAACATTTCAATAAGTTCTACGATTTTATAAAACACTTCGATAAGTTATACAATTTTATGGACATTTCGATAAATTATACGATTCTATAAAACATTTCGATAAGTTATACGATTTCATCAACATTGCAATAAGTTTTATGAGTAATTGGTGTGTTTTAATGATAAAGGTATATATTGGTAAAAATAGTTTTCTAGTTTTCTTAGTGATGCTGATGCCATTGAAAGTTTCAGTAGTTTTTATAATAATTAATGTTAACGTCTTTAATAAATGTATTGTATTAATTAAAACATCTAAATAGTTTTCTATGACATGATGTATTTTATGTCTATGAATATTTTATTAATTCTTATATTATTCGTATGCGCTTAGAAAATTTATTTATTAATAATGCCGGAATTTTCTTTTTTCCTGGATAATCAATTTTCAATATCTATTATTGTTATTGCTTTGACACTAAAGTCTAGAGTGGACCTGGTTCATTCCTGACTATCTTGAGTCCTACTCCAGTAATACATAATTTATCTATAAGTTTCCTTATGTCCTCAACATCCTTTTGCCAGGATGTCCTCTTTCATTTTTCTGGGAAACTCTCTTTTATTATCTTCACCTATGATAAAATCTATTATTTCATAATATTAAAAGTAATTGGTTTGGTGTATAGTCATTAAAAATATGTAAGGAATTAAATGTTTTTTTAATAGAAAATTGTTTTCGATGAATTGTTAAATTATAACACAATATTTCAATAATTATTTAAGTAATAGGGTGTTGGTATTTTTAAATAAATGTGTCCACAGTATATCTTTAAAATCTATTGGTTTTTTACCAATTATTTTTTTTCATAGATTTACGTATATTTCAATTGATGCTGTTTGGTTAAAGTATTGGGTGTAAAGTGTAATTGAATAATTAATGTGTTAAAATTATCTGAAATAAGATGGTTATCACAAAACTGATTATTTTTATTATTTGTGCCTATATTTCAGAAATTATAGAAGTATCTAGCGAGAATATCTTAAAAATTCAGACATTTTTGGATTAGACTTATTTTCTACAAAATAATGAACTTCGAATTTTTCTAAATATTTTGTTTTTAAATTAAGTTTTGATTATATATCTTGATATCTAGTTTTCATTAACTTCAAAAATCATTATAAATAGAAGTATGTTTTAACCTATGTCTGTACATAACTATAATTTCATATAAATATCTTAAAAATTGAAAAGATTTTTTTTACTAAAAAAATAGTTTTTTAATATCTCTGAATAAGTTAATTTTATTAGTGATTGGTATAAACTAAACATATATAATGATTCGGAATTTTATTCAATGTTTGACTAAGTCTTAAGTTAGCATTCTATATTATTTATTCATTTAATGATTGAGTGATAATATATATTTCAAATTGTAGGTAAATAAACCTAATTTAAAACAAGGATCAAGTTGTTAATTTTCTGTGAAATCAATCATAATAAATATGAAAACTTATGTTGTAATTCTATGTATAATTATTAATTTTTAAAAAATACTTTTTATCTAATCAAAGCAGTTTAAATTAATTAGTTTTTTTCAGGCAATAATTAAATTTAGATATCTATAAAATCAATAATTCTAGGATTAGTTAATAAATAAATAAATTTTAATAAAAATAATTTTATTCGAAATAAGCATTTTCAAAATTAAGTTTTTGCAAAAATGAAGTTTTTTTTTTTTTTTTTTTTTTTTTTTTTTTTTTTTTTTAAATAAATTTTCAATGATTCAATTATTTTTTACTTTTTAGAATTTTATATTTCAGGATTATTTTTTAGTCTAAAAAAAAGTTAATGATTTGTTTTTATATACTTTGTATTTGTGGGTAATATATACCTAGTTGTCTAGGAAATAGTAAATCTTCAGATGATTAATTTTATTAATCTTGTAGTAGCTAATAAATATGGATTTAAAACCTTTAAGTTTCCATTCATTTTTTTAGTTTTCCATGTAACGATGAGAAGAATGAATATTAAAACAATTTTAGGATAGTTTTTTATAGTTAGAAGTATACCTTTTTGCTTTTATTTTAAGTAATTGTTTTTTTGTTTTCTTTTTATCTAAGATTAAATTATTAATAAATTATTTAGTTAAGAAGACTAAAAAAGGGAATACATGTTTAGAAATAATCTTCAGTGTCGTTATAATTAAATAGTTTTTTACGAAATATTACTTTTTTAAATTACGGGTTTTTTTTAATGATTCTATCATTAAGTAAAATGAAGAAATTATACATCAGCATTTTTCATTACATGTTTCTTCAAAATTACTCATTTTATCCTTTGATTTATTTTTGTTATGTTTAGATGGAGAATATCTTCCAAAAAAAGTTTTCTTTTTCTTTCTTCGAAAATGACATGTTTTCTGTGAAAGTTCTTGTTGGAATTATCAACTAATCGTTGATTAATGGAAGGATTAGTTAAGCTGAATGAATTCATATGTCTATAAAAAATATGTTATTCAATTAAGAATTCTAAGAAATGAGTTTTTTTTTTTTATGTCTAAAGTTATATTTTTAGTTCTATTATTTCTTAAATTGAGTGATACTATATCTGCAAAATATGATAAGATTTTGATTAGTTCTCAACATTAATGATCTACCACTACTTGATCAATTCTAGGATTAGTGAATGTTGAATATTGTGAGAAATATTTATAAAATAATCTTTCAAATAAGGTTCTTTAAATTTAATTAGTCTTCATTTTAATGATTAATTTTTCTATTATACTAGATTTCCAGGAAATTTGATAATAAATATCTAGGAATATAGTTTAATTATATTATTAGGTGTTGTCAAGCCTATAATAACATTTTTTGTAATCTTAATAATTTTTTGGATTGGACCTAACTAAATGTCTAAGAAATTAAATTCTAAATTATTACATCATTGTGTACCCTATATCTTATCATTTGGTGAGATGTTTAAGGTTTAAAAAAAAAAAAAATTTTTTTAAATAATCCATCATTGGTTGTCGTCAAAGGTTTTAAAAAAAAAATATTTAGAAATAATCCATTCTGCCTCTAACCAAATGTGGTACATGGCACCAAAATGTAAATAAATAATAATATTATTTACAAATAATTTTAAAATAAGTTTCTCTAAAATTTAAATATATTTTTAGGAAAATTTTTTTTAAAAGTATTTTCATATTACAAAAAAAATTATTTTGATAGATGTTATAAAATGAGTTAAGAAATGTTTTGATTTTTAAGAAATTTTATTTCAAAAACATCTAAAATTGACAAGTTCGTATATTGGATTAATTATGTGGTTAATAAATGTATGTTAATTTTAAAAAAATATTAGTAAATAATCTTCAAAATTAATTAATTTTCTATGAAATAATATATTTTAAATATCTATTATTATTTTAATGGTTTGTAGGTTTTATCAGCATAATAAGTCATAAAAAAGTTTAACAATGATGTGATATATTAAAATTTATTTAAGTGTGTTTGATTGTAAGATTTATCATAGCCAAATAACTCCAAAGAATACTACTAAATTTTGTTTCTCTGAATTTAGATAATTATGTTCGATATGATTAATTTTAAATATCAATGGTTATTTGATTGATTCAGATACAATCTACAAATATGTTAAATTGTGATGGACTTGTTCTTTAAGAAAGTATAAATTTACATCATTTTTGCATAACTGATTAGTTTTAGGAGAAGTCAATCTGTGTTAATTTAACACAGTAAAAAAAAAAAAAAAAAAAATCTCTGAATGAAATATTTTTTCTTCTAAATTATTGAATTTCAATATCTACAATTATTATAATGATTCTTTTTGATTTGTTGTATATTTTTCACAACGGTCAATTTAAAAATAATTTACACAAAAAAAAAAAAAAAAAAAAATTCGTCATAGTCAATTTAAAAATAATTTGCTCTAAAAAAAAAAATTTTTTTTTTTTTTTTTTAATTAGGATTAGCTAGTATGAGTTGAATGTAAAAATAACTAAAAAAAAAAAATCTTCGAAAATATGTCTATTCGAATTTTAATAACTATATATGATATGATTAATTAATATTTCCTTTAGATTTCTTTGATTGCTTTATGTTAAAAAACATCCAAATATAAGCTTCAAAATATGTTAAATCGTAATTGTCTTGTTATTTATGAAAGTATATATAACATATAACATCATCTTCGTAATATGGATTAGTTATTAGGATTAGTAAACTTGCTTAAAACAAAAACATCGGAATAAAATTATCTTTAAAATTTTATTATCTATCTTCTAAATGATTTAGTTTAAATAACTATGACTACATATTGAAATTACAAATTTAAGTTTAATTTACTGTTGAATTAGTTTTGTGTGAGTGAAATTCTTCTAAATTAAGTAACTTTCTGCCAGTTGATTTATTAAAAGTATCTATGATTCTTGATTTTTTTTTTGTGTGTTATGTTAGATAAATGCGTCTAAATATAATCTATGAAATTTGTTTCTTCGAATTGACTACTTTCTTCGACTGTACATATTAACATTGTCTTCGTAATGTCGATAAGTTACAGGATTAGTAAATGTGTGTTAATTGAAAAAAAAATCATAAAAAATGATCTTTAAATTTACTTTTCATCTTTGAAATGTTTAGTTTAAATACCATCAGTTGCATTACTACAAAATTATAAAATAATATGATTGTAGGGTCAGTTGATGTGTGTTATTATGAGCTTCTATGTGTTATTAACCATAAAAAAACTAATATCCTTTGAGTGTTCTGTATAAAGCTTATTAGTTCATCCAATTATAATATACACAATACTTTACTTTATAATTTTTTAAAAAATTGATTTGGCTCTTTAAGAAAGTATAAATGAATATTATCTCTGTATAAAACTGATTTGTTTTATAAGTAATAAATCTTATGCTAAATGATAACAATTATAATAAAAATAACTTCTGAAATTAACTATGAATTGATTGAGATATCTATGAATAGTTCATTTGTTTTATATTTCTGAAAGGTTTGGAAAATATAAAATTAAAAAAAAAAATTACTTTTATTATTAGGTATTAATGTTTTTTTTAAAATTGTATTTTATTATTTTATAATTTTATTTATTTACAATTATTTTATAATTGTATAGGTTTTGGAAATATAAAATTAAAAATTACTTTTATTATTAGGTATTAATGTTTTTTTAAAATTGTATTAAAAAGAGTACTATCATAATCGTTTTTTTTTGTTTGAATTGGACTAGAGGTCTAGGAAATTCGACTTGATATCATCTTGGAACATATTATTAATTTTATTGATAGTTGTCATATGTATTAAAATTGTACTAGCAATAACTTTAAATTAATTTCTCAAAATTTTAAATATGTTTCTAGGAAATTTAATTTTAAACATCTTTTAATATTTTATTAACTATATTAGTAGGTATTGTCAATTTGTTTAAAAAAAAATTATTTTTAATATGTCATTCATGATTTTTTTTTAAATTTAATAGTATTCTATAAAATTTTAATTAAAAATTTTCTTTGATTATTTTATTAATACTTAAGTTGATTAACTGAATATTTTATTATTATGTGGTTAAGATTTTTATCGAAGTTGTTAGTAAAAAGTTGGTGCAAAAAGACAATTAAAAAATAAATAAATAAATAAAATATAAATGTTTTCTTATAAATTAGCAACTTTTTCTACAAATGTATATATATATTCAAATTATCTACGAATATTAATGTACCAAGTATGTTTCGTCTTCTTATATGATTTATTATTTTTGATTGTATATTTTAACAAAAATTTTAAGTTAATGATTTATAGGGTTGGTAAATGTGTTTTAAATGAAAAACAGGTTATGATAAAATGATCTTTAAAAATTTACTATTTTCTTTTTAAATGATTGAGTTCTAATATCTACAATTTCATTACTGAAACTGTTGATATGTGATTGATTGACTGTTGGACTAGGTGTGTGTAAGTGAAATTCTTTGATATTTTTTTTTTAAATAAGTAACTTTCTGCTAGATAATAGATTGAAAGTACTACGACTCATGTTTTTTTTTTTCTATTTTTTATTCATTTATTTTTTTTCAATTTTATTTTATAATACATCTAAATATAATCTACAAAATATGTTCCTTTGAAATTGACTGCTTTCCTTATACTGTACATAATAGCAAAAGTTTCGATATGTTGATAAGTGATAGGATTGGTAAATGCGTTTTTAATGAAAATGATTATAACAATATGATCCTCTCGAAAATTTATGTTGTCTTCAAGATGTTTGAGTTTAAATATCTATGATTTCATTAGCGAAATTAATAAATAGGTTTAATTATCTGTAGGATTAGTTAGTAAGAGTGCAAATCTTTGATAATATGTCTTCAAATTAAGTAACATTTTTGTAATATGATAGATTAAAATATAGGGTTCTTGATTTATTTTCTAAAAAAATTTATGGCTTTACATACAAAAAAATATAAACTTTAATAAATGATTTTTTTTTAAAATTTATTATGTTTTTCAAATAAACAGAGTTAAAATAAAAATAATTACATTACTTAATCAAAAACATTATTAAAAATTGTCTGAAAAAATTTCGAAATTAAGTCACATTCTGCTAGATAATTGATTAAAATTATCTACAATTTTATTGTTTTTTTATTTTTTTTGAAGTTATGTCAAAACATATATTACAACATTTATTTCATCATTATTATCTTAACTTTGACTGTATATATTAACCAAGAGGTTTTTAAAGTTTATTAGTTATATAATTAGTAAATGTGTTTAAAATTAAAAAAAAATATAAAATAAAATTCGAAATGAACTAATTTTCTTTGATAAGATTAAATTTAAATACCTTCGATTACATTATTAATATGATTATGTCTGCTTGATTGTCTGTAGGGATTTATTAGTGTAAAGTGAAATTCATGAACAATATATTTTTTTTTTTTAATTAAGTAATCGCTTTATGCAAGGTGATAGATAGAAAGTACCCTACCATTACTTTATTATTATTTTTTTTTTCAATAATGGTATTTTATAAAAATACATTTAAATATAATACATATATGATTTTGTTTAATCGTTATTTAAGACTTTTACCGTTTGATTGTATTCATTGACTAAAGCTTCGTAAAGTTGTTTGGTTATAGAATCAGTAAATGTTATAATTAAATTTTTTATAAAATGCAATTAAAATGATCTTTCGTATTATATGTTTATTGGATTGTTGTTGAATGTTGAATACCTTGATTAAATTATTAATTAATTATGTTTGTTTGATTGTCTGTTAGATTTGGGTTAGTGTATGAGTAAAATTCTTGTGATAATATTTCATCTTCTAAATTGAATATAACTTCCTGCATAAAGTGTAATAATGCTTGAAAGGATCTATGATTATTGATTTTTTGTTTAAGGTATGTTAAAAAATACTACATTCTCCCGTTAAAATCTACGAAATATTTGAAAAAAGACGGCTTATGTGATTACTGTATGGTATGATATCTGAAAGCTGTTGAAATCTTTAGATTTCTCTTCGAAATGATTACAGTTTAATATATACAGTGTTTTGCAAAATTAATGAAAATATGTTTGGTAACACAGCAAACTTGGTGTAATTTTAAGCTTATGCGTTATAGGATTGTTAATGCGTGTTAAATTAAAAAAAAAAAAATTACGATAAAATGATCTTCGAATAACTAAGTTTGAGTATCTACGATTTCTTTAATGAAAATATAAATCAATGATTTATTAACTGTAGGATAAGTTAGTGTATAAGTAAACTTCTCCGTATTGTGATACAGTATCTTCTAAGTATTTTGTTAAGGTCGAAATTATGGATACTTAACTTGTGCTGCTAAATAAATACTTTTCAGTCGTATTAAAAGTATCTAGGGGATTCTTAATCTATATTGTATTTGAAATTGTATGAGAGTGTGATGTTAATTAATTACATCTAGTTTGGATATTATACATTATTACAGGGTGCGACTGAATTCTTATGAACCATTTTACTAAATAACTACTTTTCTTGATTTTTATATGGAAGGTATTATAACCCTTATTTATATAATGATAAAGTATCTAGTTTCTTCGGAAATATTAGTTTAGAATTCGATTGTCATTTTTGTACATTTTTTTTAACTTCTGAAGTTAGCTGATTTAGCTGTAGGTAGATTTTGTTAAGTTATGTTAAACTAATACATCGAAGTTTAATATATGAAATGGTCTGTGCAATTGACTTCTTAAGTGCTAGTGTATGATAATAGAATGTTGTTAAATCGTACTATTTTTTTTGGCATGAAGGAGTTTTTGGATATTTATGATTCATTATTAGTTTATTAGGGTTCGTAACATTCTTCGATAGACTTTCCTCATCGCCACTGAAATTAATTTTTTTTGCAATTGAAGTGTGATTGTAACTTTAGCTTCACTTCTTGGATTTTTATATTGTAAGGTATGTTCAAATTCTTACTTCTACGAAAGATATTTAAAATTGACTGCTTATTTAAGAGTG
>RCWM02001535.1:0-14000 GCA_003667255.2 Euschistus heros
AAAAAAATTACGTATTGATATACAGAACGCCTTTATTATGTATATGTATTTTTATATTATAATATTTTATCTAACCTTCTATGGTTTGATGAAAAAAATTCACAAAATTGTTCGTAATAGTCCATCCAACGCCATTTCGATATCAGTCTATAATTTTAGGACTCCACCCATACCCTCCTCTTCAATAATGCCTGATAATGTTCAGTTGTTGCGAGGTTATTTTTTTTTTCTTCTTTGAACGAATCGTCTACGAGCGCCATAATCGCTTCATGAGACCCGAATTATGCTGATCCGGCGAAAAGAAACCAAAAGCTGCCATCCCAAGGTTATTCCGAAAAGCCAAATTAGCAACGTCTAGTTCGGTGCCATCGAGTGTAGGCATTTCCAAGAACTAATTTTACAGTATTCTAAATTTTCGAAATGATGTTATTTTTTAATAAGAAATATGAATTGTGAAATTAAAATTCAATATACCAGATAATTTTAAAAGTCCTGTGTTTTTTTAAGTAAATATAAAATTCAATGAACGAGTAACTCATTTTTTAATTTTTTTATGGCGTTACTGCCCTCCAAGGACTAAGGCCTAATCACAAATTGCTTACCAAGCTGACCTTTCGGCAGCAACGTTCCTCCATCTTCTGACTTCCAATTGTTCCAAGTCCTCTTTCATGCCATCCAACCATCTCATTCTCGGACGATATCTTCTACGAGCTCCTCCAGGCTTTTCATAAAGTAGTTTCCTTGGGAGGCGGTCACTTCCCAATAACTATAGTTTAGTTCTTCAACTTTATGCTTAT
This sequence comes from Euschistus heros, assembly GCA_003667255.2. NCBI lineage: Eukaryota > Metazoa > Arthropoda > Insecta > Hemiptera > Pentatomidae > Euschistus > Euschistus heros. The sequence goes on from RCWM02001535.1 coordinate 798, forward strand.
ACTAGCTTCCCCAGTCGCGGCTTCAAATAAGTAAAGAACTTAACCACTAATAAAACACTTATATGTTTTTTGATAATAATCTTGTATTATAGTATTAAGTATTGACTAGTATCAGTTTCAAGCTCAATACAGCACTGTAACCTTTGTAACCTCTCATGCAGAATGGCGCTCGCGAGCTATCGGTAAATTTTCAAACTTTACTGTCATCCAAATATTATCGCTTTTTAAATAAAAAATCGGGGTGTGGCTGTGCCTGTGGACGTGTGTTGTAAGTGAATACGTGTATGTAAGGGGTTATATTTATTCAATAAAATATTTTTATTTACGTATTTAGAAAAGGAAGGAAACTAATAATTATTGTTTTACAATATAACACATCTGCGACTTAATGATGATGATACCGCTACGGATGATTTGCAATTGATACGCAATTTGTCTGTTCTTAGCTGTATTGCAATATAAACTCAGTTCAAACCTAGGAATATTCACTGGCATGGAATTTTCTATCCAAGTTTTGCTAATTGCCAAATCATGAGACCGGTTGATGTTTGTATCAGTAGAGATGTCTTCTGAGTGCGCGACCAAGCTTTGTGCATAAAGTCCGGTAATAAGTAAAAAACAATTGCTGATCAGGAACACTATCACAAAACTTTTAATAATATTTTTTTATTCTAACACCTTATTATATTCAATGTTATGACTTTAAACTAATGTTTTATGTTCAATCGATAGATATTTACGACAGCTGACGATTAAAACTTAAACGAACATCGTAGCTTCTCCGATTCACAAGTTATACTAATTGCAAATCTCGATACGCAGCAAAATACCTCAAAATGTATGTTCCCGGCATTGTCATATGGTGTTTTATTATTACCATTCGATTGTTCTTGAGAAGCCCTTTCCAACCGTATAGGATCTATGTATCTGGTTTTGGCTTTTCAACGCGTATAGGCTGGCTTTATATATTTTTATAATTTTTTTTATTCAAACACACATATTCGCTTTCACTACTTTAAACTAATGTTCTCTATACAATCGGTAGATTTTGACGACAGCTGACGATTAAAACTCAAACGAACATCATAGCTTCTCCGTGTCAAAAGTTATACTAATTTCAAATCTCTAAACGCAGCAAAATAACCTCAAAATTGAAGTTCTTCCCCATCCACCGCGCGCAATGCGTCACTGTTCTCGCTTATCATAATGAATTATTTGATCCTTTAGCTATCTAGTGGTATAGTTTAATATTGAATGTAGAGGATAGATTCAAAACAACAATGCCAAACTGAACCCCCTGACTTTGTTATCATTAGGTTTTTTGGATTGCCCCATATGGTAGGAAATTTAAAGACGTATTCACGTCAAAAATTAACTAACATTCTGTAGATTTTATTATCGGAACTGGATGTGTAAGTATGTTGTGGTAAAATGTTGGTAGAGATTTGTTCCGTAGTTTTCGTAGATAATGATCACACACGATAAATGGTTCGTCTTTTTATATAATAGTATAGATATTATTTAAATTAGAAATACAGGAAGCATTGTTCTTCTGCTCTAGTATCCAGCGTAAAACATTTCCTCTTTGACCACTAATATTTACGACTCGTTCAAACGTTGAAGACAACTGCTGAGATGAGTTATCTAATGACACATAACAAGTACTGAGTCCAGTGATTGTTTTAAAATTATAGAGATCAAGAAAAATGGATACTCCTCTATTAGAACAGGGACCACAAAATTAATTCAAACATTCTCCTTATCTTAGTTGTTAATGTTCTTTTGTTTTTGAATTTCCTTTGTTTTTGAAGTTCTATAGCAATATCGAAATTCAATGATAATTATGTGATATGGCATATAAAAAAAATGGCCGTTTCTTCAAAATAATGAATACCAAGAACTATTAACCTATTCATCTTATTATTTTTTAAACCAAAAATAGACTCCTTAGAACTCTAAAATTATATCAAACTATATCGACAGAGGTTCAAACCTACCGATTAATTACAAAAGGCTCATTTACTAGACAGTTATCAGACCTATTTGAACATATGGAGTTGATCTTTGGGGCTCCACCAAACCATCTAATTTATCTCGTATCCAATCTCTGCAATCCAAAATCCTTAATGTTCCGTACTTTGCCACAAATAACCTTATCCATGAAGACCTTAATGTTCCATACGTTACTGATTTAACCTTAACCAGATACCTATCGTTTCATAGTAAACTCCATAACCATTCTGATCCACTACTCTCTTAACTTGCTTTCCATTTTATTTCCGATAATCCACCGAGGCGTCTGAAAAGAAGATGGCCGAGAGACCTTCTTATATAGATTTTCTTTTCTTTTTATTGGAGTGCTACTAGTAAGTGGCTCTTAAAATGTTATTAACAAGTCATTGTAATAATTTCCTCAAATTATTTATTGTACATATATGTATACAGTCTTAAATATCAATAAATATTGTTATTATTTATATAATTTTATATATATATTATAATATATATATATATATATATATATATATATATATAATTGAAAGAACAGAATCTATATGTACAATATCCATTATATCTGCAATATTATAGCATATCATTTGAATATTATCATATTTTAGTATTTATAATAATTTTTGATTACCCTTAGGAACTGAAATAACGACACAAGTCGTTTTTTCTGTTATAAAAGTTTTATTTACAATACATATTTGGATTAACTACTAAGCAATTACAGTAGCTGTTAATACAAGACATTCACTCAGCTGTAACAAAATGAACTACACTTAAAGCCGTTATATTATTAATCCCTTTATATATTCTGCAGTTACTATTAATACAGTAGTAGAGGCTAATTGTTTACAATAATAACAGAACACTCTTATCACTCACAGCTGTTCTTGTTGGCTTCTAATAGGCATTATGGGTAATGGTCGTCCAAGTGCATTCTGGGTAACTTAAGAAAATCACTCGTTATTAGTTTCGTGGTTCGCTTTACACATATCAATTGTAAAGAATAATAAAGGGACTTGGTGCCTTGAAGTGAGGTTGGTACAATAGTGGGGAGGCAGGTGCTGGTAGGTCAGTAAAGCTTAGAAGTGTTGGATCGGGTGCCGAGTTCAAAGACCTGAACGCCCGTTAGCGAACAATAGCCCAACCTCCACAACCTACTTACAGCTCTCTCCTCGCTCATTCATCTGTGTCCTTTCTTATACCTCTTTGCAATAATATGTACGTACCACTGTGCAACAGCCAATGTTCTTGAACGATTTCTTCTTTGTTACAACACAAGTAAATTTCTTACAAAGATAAAATAATTGTAATATTCGATTTAAAAAAAAAAAAAAAAAAAAAAATGTAAATACTATATATAATACTGTGGAACCTCGATATAGGGAATTCCTTGATAAATCTATATTTTTCTATTCCCCTTGAATCTGCCAATCATTCCTATGTTATTTATACCTCTACATATCGAAGGATTGGCTAAGAAGACCTTGATATGAGGCGTGGAGATGCAAAAGGGGGTAAATGCAGTTATTATCATTTTTATTTTTTTTCCCACAAAGTTAGCGTCCTCTTTAAGGTGTTAAATCGTTTACCCTTAAAAACATGCTAAAGCCAATCTAATTTTACCTTCAAAGTTTGGGTTGAGTTTCAGAAGCGGGTAAAAGTCGTAATGAACATTTAAAGGTTTTAGTTGTCGGTATATTCTTACAAGTGTGATAATCAATTTATTGTGTTGTGTTCAATATTGAGAGATATCTTGAAATAAATACAACAGCATCGAGAAAAAAAATCTGGTATTGAAGCTAACTGGAAGCAGACTTTGTCAAAACACCAGAGGTTTGTAAAATCTTCATTTACCATTTTCTACCTGTTCTTACGTCGGCCGATTCCGATCTAATTTAATAAAATTGAACTTAAATAGATATGCTGCTCCTGGAACTTGTGCCCGAATACTAAATTATCAATTTTGGATTTACTCCCTTTTGCGTCTCCACGCCTCCTATATCGAAATTTCGAAGATTCCTTAGCTTAGACCGTACCTCTACAAAACGAAGTTTCTATCGAAAAACCTCTATAAATCGAAGTCAATTTGTTAAATAAGTAGAGTTTAGACTGGTCAATGATTTTAAGAAGGATTAACTGTAACTCCGATCCTAACATTTGTTTCAGTCTCTGATAAAACAATTATGGGATACGTTTCGTTTTCTGTTTCTAAGACCTATCGTTCAGGAGCTATATTGGTTTGAATGAAAAAAAAAATCACATCTGAAACGCCTGTTTTCTTTCAACTTTGTTTTTAATAATCATGTTTAATTTAATTATTAATTTATGTAATTTAATCCTTTTATGTAAATTTAAATTGACAGGAAAAGCATGCAAATACTTATAGACTACTCACTATATGCATCTAAAAGGTCTCTATTTTTTCCACAATCAGAGATAAATATATTCAAAGATATATCTTTTTAACTAAAGAAGGTCTTTATGGTAAGCTTATTGGTGCTGTTAGGGGCATTTAGGATTTTTCGAAGGATTTTGGATTGTAAGGATTGGATACGAGATGAATTGGATGGTTTAGTAGAGCCCCAAAGCTCAACTCCGTACGTCAAAATAGGTCTAATAACAGTCATGTAAATAAGTCTTTTGTAATGAATTGGGAGGTTTGATCGTTGTCTAGTAAATGTTGAAGTAGTCTGTATTATGTAAATTTAAATTGGGAAAAAAGCAGCATATTATAGATTGACATATGCATAATCTATTATTTTCCACAATCAGAGATAAATATATTCAAAGATTTTTTTAAAATTTTCGGTCGATGGCTGTTACAAAATTATTAATTTAATATTTTTTGAAAGGATTTAAGTATTATATAAATGTCAATGTATAGACTTTTTTTTTTTCTTTTTTATCTCAAAGCAACAAAAGACAAGAAAAAGCTTTTCAGAAAGAGAAAATGTATATCACATTTATTCAATTTTTTCGTCTTTTTTTTTTTTTTTTTTTTTTTTTCCCACAAGTGAAAGAGGTTTCTTTGTTCTTGCGACCGACCAGGAATGATTTTCATGTTGTTTAGCACACGAAAGGGAAAAAAAAAAACTTTCATTGATCAGAACAATAGGTGAACACTGCTCTTACTAAAACAGTTCTCATGCCGAAGACTAAACAAGCTCAGGTTTGAGGCTGGCTACGAAAGTGAATCGTTTTTACATAAAACAGACTAATGTTGAACGAGTACCTAAAAATAAGAGTAGGAATCGATATATTAAAAATATCGATAGTTTTTTTGGCAGTATGATATCTTTATCGATATAGTTTCTTTTAAATATTTTCGTACCGATACGTAGGTTACGTTAAGATATATCGTTTATTCTATATTATAAAAACAGCTGGTTTTTGAATCCCACGCTTCACATATTAAAAAAAAAAAAAAAAAAAAAAAAAAAAAAAAAAAAAAAAAAAAAAAAAAAAAAAAAAAAAAAAAAAAAAAAAAAAAAAAAAAAAAAACCTTGTAAAATTTGTTTAAATAAGGGAAAGTTTAAAATGTTAGGGGGAAAGGAACGGTTGGCAAGACTGGTCCTGGTTTTATCTGCACGCAGTAAATATCGGATAAGGTTATGTACTTACTGCCTATTGTTTAATACACAAAAAATTTCTTTATATTTTACACATTTAATATTATAACTATACAGGGTGAGTACCTCTTAATATAAAAAAAAAAATGGATAAAACTAGATCAAAAATGTAGAAAAATGCCGCATACCTTACCTTTCAATTCCAACCCGGTGCTAATATACGATAAATCAAAGACCTTTTTGAGGAAACCACGTTATTTATCATAAAGGCTATAATATCTCCATTTTGTTTAAACATTTTTCAAACTTTGACCACATTTTCAGATTTAGCATTAAATTTTCTATATCGTACGTGTAACCTTGAATCTTACAAACTTGTGACCTAAAGAACAGCTTGATCTTCACCATATTTAAGGAAGTTACAATGTCTTAAAATACTTCAACGCTCACCGTTTTTCGACAAAACAATCCACAAAACTGCAAATCTCACAAAAACTTGCACATTTAATCAGTTTTTGAATGATATGTTGAAAGCAATGATTGTGTCTCGATTTCATGGAGAAATTTACTTTTAAAACCGAAAAAATAAACAACGTGTTCTCATTTGGCATACAAATCAGTTACTTGTGTAAATAAAACATAATGATAATCACTTAATAGAAACGTGCGGTTTAAACATAATAAAATCTTCATTGGAATAAAAAGCAATGAAAAAAAATTACTGTTTATAGAAAATAAAGGAAAACTGTCAATAAAGCGACACCAGATCAGAGGATCTTATGTTATTACATTTATTTATTTATTAATTATTATTATTATTAAGAGGTACTGACCCTGTATATTTGTCAAATACCACTCACTCATTCATTACGAAATCTCAGAAACCACCGAACGGATTGGATTGAAATTTGGTATGTAGCTTCCTCTAAGGCCGTAGGTGCTCGCTAAGAAAAGAATTTAAAAATCGGCATTGATCGCGGCTACTTTGCGAAAAACGCGATTTTTCACGCATTGGAAATTCTTAGAAATGACATTACGGATCGTAGTGAAGCTTAATACATTATTAGATGTTGTCTTATTAGATGTTAGATGCACGATAACAATTATTTTCTAAGTAGTTTGTCCTGTAGCTGTACTACAAACGGGTAAAGTAACAGTACTCATACAATTTTTACTGTGTGAATAATAGATTTATTGTCATATGGTATATGGTGATAAGTATGGCTGTGAAATATATGCATTTGCATATTTCTCCTGACCAACCAAAACATCTAATATCGTCAAAATGTATATGTTTTGAGGCATTTAGAATTAATTTGAGTTATTTCTATTTTGCATATTTGTGCATATTTTGCCATAAATACATATTTTTGCATATTTTGAACTTCAATTGCATATTTATCTGCGTATATGGCATTTTTATTTTCCATATTTGCGCATACTTTGTCAAAATTAAACATTTTGAACTGTAATTGCGTATTTAGCTACTTATCCGGCATATCAGCATTTGACTTTTAATTTTTTAAGTTCTGAGCAGAAAAAAAATAGAGTTGAATTAAAACCGAGAAATAGCTGTTTTTTTTTTTTTTTTTTTTTTTTTCTTTTTTTTACCTATTGAATAAGATCGTGATTATCCAGATGCTGATTCTTCCCTTTAGATCGTATTTACTTCTCTTAGAATTGTTTAACTGGATTAATTTCTTGTTCTTGCTCTGCTCAAATCTTTGAAATATTACTTCACTTTTATTTTTTCTCTAGCAAAGACAAGATACCTTGTTGGGAAGAATGTAAGTTTTCAATTAAGAGTTTTATGTGCGATGGATACGTTTTATATTGTGTTTCTTTTCATAAAGTTGTGTCAATTACTGCCCATAAAATCCTCCTCTCCAAACTCCATAACCTCTCAATATCTGATAGTGCGTTAAGCTCTGGCTCCATTCTATTTTATCCAACCGTTCCCAAACAATGATGATACCTGGAAAACCTCATTCATCTTCACTACCACTGTCGCGAGAAGTCCCCCAGGGATCTTGCCGAATCGCATTCACTATTCCCAATATCATCTTTATGCTGACGACTTGCAAATATATTTATCCTTTCATCCTTCAAATATGCTAGAGGCGACTTGTAAGCTACAGAAAGACATAGATAGCATTAACCTTTGGGCAGTGGCGGATTTAAGTCTAAATCCAGAAAAAACTAAGGCTATTCTCATTGGGCCAAAACCTCACCTAAAAGCTCTTCCCTACTATCCACTGCTTTTCCTAAAAAACTGCCCAATTTATTTCCAAAATTCCATTAAAAATCTGGGAATAACTTTCGATCAACATCTTGCATGGAATAGCCATATCTCTCAAATCAAGAGGAAATCTATTTTTATTCTTAAGCAACTTTCACATTACCGTGATTCATTACCATTAAGCACTCGAAAACATTTAGTATCATCACTCATTTTCCCTAACTTTGACTACGGATGCACAGTATATGGAGGACTGTCTGATGAGCTCGAGATGAGATGTAAAAGAGTAATGAACTGTTTTATTAGATTTATTTTCGGGATCTCCAGACGTTCTCACATATCTCACAGGTATTCTGAAATTGGTTGGCTGTACCCCGGTTTTCGACGTCAATACTTCCTGGGTGCTCTCATATTTCAAACCTTGAAAACCAAAAAAACCCACCTATATCCATGACCTCCTTACTTGCGCTCCTCCATTCACCTCTTAAATACTAGAACCCAACCCATCAACCTATACAATCCGGCACATCGAACTGCATCCTTCGAGAAATCCTTTATTATCCGTGCTTCCTCGTTATGGAATTCATTGCCTATCACAATTCGAAAAAGATCCACTCTTACTTCCTTTAAACATCATTTATGCCTTTACCTCCTTCATTTTCAATATTCCGAGCTAATGTAAAACATGAATATTTATATAATATACATTATAATAGTATAAATAAGATGTATCCTCTTACAAGATGTCTCAGTTACTTTTGTAACACATAATTTAATTATTTATCAATTTTTATTATTATCTATTGTTATTATTTATTATAATTAATTATCAAAGCCAGATGATTGTCCTATGTACTGTAATCATATGTTATTCTTAGGGGACAAATAGTCCCAGAATAAAGTTCATTTTCTTCTTTCTTTTTCTTCTTAAAATCAGAAAAGTACTTATAAAACAAAGACAAGAAATCAAAATTTGAAAAAACGTTTGTTACACAAACTGCAACTGCATTCAGAAAATTCTGTTTTCGGTACTGATTTATGTCCAGCTGACATAGCCTTCCATATGTGTTTTCTTTTATAATAATCGACTTGTATTTTTTTTGTTTTTTAATAACCTCCTTCGAATTGCTTCCCTTTTTAACACAATTAGTTAGACTTGAGTTTGTACTTGTATATAGCAATTTTTAAAATTTTTTTAAATAGGTAATGTAATAGTTGCATATTTTAGGTATTTAATTGCATATTTTACCTTATATATTTGCATATATATGTGCATATTTTTGAGTTTTTATTGCATATAATTCACAGCCCTAGTGATAAGCTAAGTTAAAAAATAGGTTTTATGCTTAAGCCGCACACTTGACTACAATTTAATTATATCAATTAATAGTTGAATTCAATTAGCAATTAATCATTATTCGAAATAAACAAAGTTGAGAGAAAAGGTGACTTTTTTTTATTCAAACCAATAAAGCTAAGCGGTAAGTCCTAGTGACAAATGTTATATAACAAAAAATATTTTTTACTAAATTTGTAGATAAGGAAAGTGTCGGAAAATTTTGATTCGAGCAACATCAACAGAGATAGAGAGCGTGTCACAAAAGCCCGAACACTTAAAAAATGTGGGAAAAACGTTACTTTTTTCATTGAAACCAATATAGCTCCTATACGGTAGATCCTAGCGACAAATGTTATATAACAAAATATATTCTCCATTCAATTTCCTAGAAACACCACCAGAGCTCGAGCTTGTCAAAATATTACATTTTTTAATGTGAGAATTACATTGAACCAAAAAAGTATGACCCCAAAGCTAAAAGACATATCTATGTAAAAAAAAAAAAAAAAAAAAAAAAAAAATAATAATAATACAGGAATATATTAACTTATTGTTAGTAAATTTACAATTTGTGTTTGAAAATAATCAAATGAACAGGAAATGAGAACAAAAGATACTATTTTAACTGAGGTTTATATATAAACTTATCATGGAGATCTTTGCCGTCACTTCCACTGCGTTGGAGAGGCCGAACGAATCGAAACATATTTTGAATATTTTGCTTTTTTATTATTATTATTTTGCTTACGTGATACCACCATTTATGTAATGTAATGTATTTATTAGTCGTCAAGTATGTAATCTGACACTTTCAAAAACAGCGAAATTCTCAGCCTGGCTATTGAAACTATAGGATTCTAGTTTATACTGTTGTTCAATGATCCGGGCATCTTTGAGCTATTTACATGATATAATATAAAGTAATAAATATATTTATAACAGAAATACCTATAAATTATATTAAACAAGCCTGTAAACAGTATCATTGTAGCATTACCTTTTATTTCTCGTAGAATGCGTTAACAACGGTGGAATATCATTCCCCCATCTTAAAATCGTTTAATATTCTAATATTTCAACAAAGTATCTTCAAGGACAATATAGGAGGAATATCCTTCGGATAACTTAAAAACCGTTAAATCCTGGAATATTTCAACACATTATCCTTAAGGTCGAAAAAACTAATAAAATCGTTATATCTTTAAAAAAATAAATAAAAAAATAGAATCCTAAAGTACGAAAACTAATATATGCGCAGCTCAAAGATGTCCTTCTGCCATCTTAAAAAAGTATCCTTAAGGACGAAATCTAATTCTTAGTGAATTAGGAGAGTGGCCAAGGATATCTTTCGGCATCAAAAAATCGTTAGATCCAAGCAGATCTGAAAAAACTTATAGCAGTATAAAGTATACAGTGTCCTTATACTTTGTAACTTATTCTTAGACTAAAATAATAAAAAATATTTCAAATAATATTGATAAGTTGTGTTATGTTCACTGTCAATTGTAGTCTTATTGTCGTTTACAAGTACCCATTTGAAAATAAAAAGCTAAATATCTGATTGATTCCTTTTTGTACTGAATGTACTTTACTTTAAAAGTTTCCCTAAAATAGTGTTACAACTGATTGTAGATACAAAAAGTTACAACTGAGACAGGTAAGAGTGGAGTTTCCTGCATTATGACAACTGTTCCATAACTATTCCAGCTGTTGCAGAAAAGAAGAAATGTTGCAGACAACAAAATATATTTAATTTCCATTCACCTAAGTAATAATTGAAATTTCTCCAATAGCACTTACCTATTTCTAGTTGGTAGTATGGGGAGTACCAGACTTCACAGGTCCTCACAGCTGGTCTGTACGTTGTAGAATGAATATGTTTAAACTAATATAAACTATTTCGGGTTCGTCAATTAGTAAAAGGGAATTCCCGTATTTTATTTATAACATTATCACAGGTCCTTGAACCCTTGAGATTGGCTCTACAGGTGTTTAGAAAGCCGATGCCCATTTCGATAATTACCACATTCTCTCTATTCTTATATATTTTTAAATGTTAGAAAAATCCCAACTCATCCTACCACTGTCATACCACTTATGCTGATGACACATGTTTATTATCAGTAAACAACGATCTCTTCATTGTCTCCCAATCACTAATCTCATATTATTGACATTGAAGAAGGTGTCGAAACTGGAGAATTAAAATAAATCCATACAAATCCCTTCAAGTAACTTTTACCTACGACTTCCTGTCCTACAGTATCCTTCAATGATATTCCACTAATTCCTGTTGAACAGATCCGCTACCTAAGACTCCGGATAAAAGTCTTCGAATCCACAGACTAAAACGACAAGAAACTGCTCTTCCTTACCTCTTTTAGTCTTCATAAACGTATATAGGTGAAACAGAAGTTAACAACATGAGTTTCATAAAGGATTAAGTGTTTTATCAATTCATGTTTTCTTATTTCATCTTATCCAATATGAAAAAGGGTTACAAAACTTAAGAAGTACATGGATTTGGTGTTTTATTTATTTATAGTTGTATCAATTAAAGTGATAAAATTTCAGTATACATATTTTGTGAATTAATTCTTTGTCATCCATAATACTCATTGCTCTAAAGTGAGACAGATTGTATTAATAACTCAATAAAACTCATCGATCTAAAAATAAATGTGAGAAAGTATATCACAGGTTTCATAGTTTCTTATTTCCACTTCTCTTGAGAAAATATAGAAAAAATTAACATCATAACTTTCAACAAGGATTTTGTCTTTTATATATTTATAATTTTTTATTTACACTTCTCTGACATTAGAACGTTTATCAGGCGTTAACATTACTTGTGGTTTAGCATTATATTAATTCAGAATTGATTTAGTGTCTTATATATTGATATTTTCTTATTTCAAATTCATTATTTTCTTGTTTATCATTTTAATATCAGAAGGTAAACAGAAGTTCATATTACTGTAAACAGGGATTTAGAGCTTCTCCGTAAATAAAGTAGAATAACCTTTCCCCTTTAAAGTAGCGACTAAAACATCGAAACAAATCGGAACAAGGTTAAAATCGATAAAAGGTATTCTATTTACTATTTATATTAGTAGCGGAACGGTACTTTATTTATATTTGTATGTATGTATATATATATATATATATATATATATATATATATATATATATTTTTTATTTTTGAAGAGAAAAGATTTGACCCCAGTTGGATTCGAACCCAAGTCTCCACCTCTCTAGCGTGGCGCCTTATCCACTAGGCTACCGGGCTCGTATCCGAACCAGGGAAATCTTTTCTCTTCACTGATCCATACCCCCGGGATTTCGCTATTGCGACGTACAATTCGGGGATGAATGTTCAAATTGAACATTACTTTAATTAGATCTATTGACGAGCTGTCATATATATATATTAAATTATAAAGTGGTTCTTGTTTACTAAATATTTTTTAAATATATTTTTTATTTTTGAAGAGAAAAGATTTGACCCCAGTTGGGATTCGAACCCAAGTCTCCACCTCTCTAGCGTGCGCCTTATCCACTAGGCTACCGGGCTCGTATCCGAACCAGGGAAATCTTTTCTCTTCACTGATCCATACCCCCCGGGCCTCCTATCGTCTGCTTTTCCTCCATTTAGACCAGGGAACTGCCAGCATATGTCAATACCATCCAATTCATATTGACTACACAAATCAATGAAAATGTTTCAATTATATTGGTACTGAACATGAATTGATAAAAAATATTAAATTATAAAAAAAAAAACGAAGGTTTAAAATACCTTATGAACTTTATAAGACTGTTGATAAAGGCAGTTTTCAATGTAGAACTTCTTGCCATGTCTGAAAACCTAACTGATCCCTGAGAGTATCCGCCTATGCTAGCGAGTATTTTGATATCTTTATTGGAGGTTTTTAGAGTTTTGAGTTCTTTGAGCTGAGCTGAAAAGAGAACAATCGGATAATTTAAAACCCTCAAATTTAAAAATTGATACTTTATAAATCCACCTTATTATATCGCTGATCTAT
>RCWM02001536.1:0-14000 GCA_003667255.2 Euschistus heros
GGCCCCTCCGAAGGTCAAAACACACCTTCCGAAGGCCTCTCAAGGTCGAATACCCTCCATCGGGCCCCTCCGAAGGTCAAATACACCTTCCGAAGGCCTCTCAAGGTCGAATACCCTCCATCGGGCCCCTCCGAAGGTCAAAAACACACCTTCCCAAGGCCTCTCAAGGTCGAATACCCTCCACCGGGCCCCTCCGAAGGTCAAAACACACCACCCGAAGGCCTCTCAAGGTCGAATACCCACTATCGGGCTTCTCCGAAGGTCAAGACACACCTTCCGAAGGCCTATCTAGGTCGAATACCTCCCATCAGGCACCTCCGAAGGTCAAAAAACACACCTTCCGAAGGCCTCTCAAGGTCGAATACCCTCCATCGGGCCCCTCCGAAGGTCAAAAACACACCTTCCGAAGGCCTCTCAAGGTCGAATACCCTCCATCGGGCCTCTTCGAAGGTCAACATAAACCTTCCGAATGCCTCTGAAGGTCGAATACCCTTCCTGGGCCCCTCTGAAGGCCAACACACCTTCCGAAGGCCTCTCAAGGTCGAATACCCTCCATCGGGCCCTTCCGAAAGTCAACATACTCTTTCCGAAGGCCTCTCAAGGTCGAATACCCTCCATCGGGCCCCTCCGAAGGTCCGAAGGTCAAAACACACCTTCCGAAGGCCTCTCAAGGTCGAATACCCTCCATCGGGCCCCTCCGAAGGTCAGATACACCTTCCGAAGGCCTCTCAAGGTCGAATACCCTCCACCGGGCCCCTCCGAAGGTCAAAACACACCTTCCGAAGGCCTCTCAAGGTCGAATATCCTCCATCGGGCCCCTCCGAAGGTCAAAACACACATTCCGAAGGCCTCTCAAGGTCGAATACCCTCCATCGGGCCCCTCCGAAGGTCAAGATACACCTTCCGAAGGCCTCTCAAGGTCGAATACCCTCCATCGGGCCCCTCCGAAGGTCAAAACACACCTTCCGAAGACCTCTCAAGGTCGAATATCCCTACATCGGGCCCCTCTGAAGGTCAAGATACACCCTCCGAAGGCCTCTCAAGGTCGAATATCCTCCACCGGGCCCTCCGAAGGTCAAAAAAACCTTCCGAAGGCTTCTCAAAGTCGAATATCCTCCATCGGGCCCCTCTGAATATCCTCCATCGGGCCCCTCCGAAGGTCAAAAATACACCTTCCGAAGGCCTCTCAAGGTCGAATACACTCCATCGGGCCCCTCCGAAGATCAAGACACACCTTCCGAAGGCCTCTCAAGGTCGAATATCCTCCATCGGGCCCCTCCGAAGGTCAAAATACACCTTCCGAAGGCCTCTCAAGGTCGAATATCCTCCATCGGGCCCCTCCGAAGGTCAAAAACACACCTTCCGAAGGCCTCTCAAGGTCGAATATCCTCCATCGGGCCCCTCCGAAGGTCAAGATACACCTTCCGAAGGCCTCTCAAGGTCGAATACCCTCCATCGGGCCCCTCCGAAGGTCAAAACACACCTTCCGAAGGCCTCTCTAGGTCGAATACCCCTCCATCGGGCCCCTCCGAAGGTCAAGATACACCTTCCGAAGGCCTCTCAAGGTCGAATACCCTCCATCGGGCCCCTCCGAAGGTCAAAAACACACCTTCCGAAGGCCTCTCAAGGTCGAATACCCTCCACCGGGCCCCTCCGAAGGTCAAAACACACCTTCCGAAGGCCTCTCAAGGTCGAATACCCTCCATCGGTCCCCTCCGAAGGTCAAGTTACACCTTCCGAAGGCCTCTCAAGGTCGAATATCCTACATCGGGCCCCTCCGAAGGTCAAAACACACCTCCCGAAGGCCTCTCAAGGTCGAATACCCTCCATCGGTCCCCTCCGAAGGTAGAAACACACCTCCCGAAGGCCTCTCAAGGTCGAATACCCTCCATCGGGCCCCTCCGAAGGTCAAGAAACACCCTCCGAAGGCCTCTCAAGGTCGAATACCCTCCCCCATCGGGCCCCTCCGAAGGTCAAAACACACCTCCCCGAAGGCCTCTCAAGGTCGAAGGTCGAATATCCCCTCCATCGGGCCCCTCCAAAAGTCAAAATACACCTCCGAAGGCCTCTCAAGGTCGAATACCCTCCATCGGGCCCCTCCGAAGGTCATGATACACCTTCCGAAGGCCTCTCAAGGTCGAATACCCTCCATCGGGCCCCTCCGAAGGTCAAAAACACACCTTCCGAAGGCCTCTCAAGGTCGAATACCCTCCATCGGCCCCTCCGAAGGTCAAAAACACCTTCCGAAGGCCTCTCAAGGTCGAACCCTCCATCTCTCAAGGTCAAATACACCTCCTCTCGAAAGGCCTCTCGAAGGTCAAATACACCTCCGAAGGCCAAGGGAATACCCTCCGCCCCTCCGAAGGTCAAAACACCTTCCGAAGGCCTCTCAAGGTCGAATACCCTCCACCGGGCCCCTCCGAAGGTCAAAACACACCTTCCGAAGGCCTCTCAAGGTCGAATACCCTCCATCGGGCCCCTCCGAAGGTCAAAACACACCTTCCGAAGGCCTCTCAAGGTCGAATATCCTCCATCGGGCCCCTCCGAAGGTCAAGATACACCTTCCGAAGGCCTCTCAAGGTCGAATATCCTCCATCGGGCCCCTCCGAAGGTCAAAACCAACCTCCACAAGGCCTCTCAAGGTCGAATACCCTCCATCGGTCCCCTCCGAAGGTCAAGATACACCTTCCGAAGGCCTCTCAAGGTCGAATACCCTCCATCGGTCCCCTCCGAAGGTAGAAACACACCTCCCGAAGGCCTCTCAAGGTCGAATACCTTCCATCGGGCACCTCCGAAGGTCAAGATACACCTTCCGAAGGCCTCTCAAGGTCGAATATCCTCCATCGGGCCCCTCCGAAGGTCAAAAACACACCTCCCGAAGGCCTCTCAAGGTCGAATACCCTCCATCGGGCCCCTCCGAAGGTCAAGATACACCTTCCGAAGGCCTCTCAAGGTCGAATACCCTCCATCGGGCCCCTCCGAAGGTCAAACACACCTCCCGAAGGCCTCTCAAGGTCGAATACCCTCCATCGGGCCCCTCCGAAGGTCAAAACACACCTTCCGAAGGCCTCTCAAGGTCGAATACCCTCCATCGGGCCCCTCCGAAGGTCAAAACACACCTTCCGAAGACCTCTCAAGGTCGAATACCCTCCATCGGGCACCTTCGAAGGTCAAGATACACATTCCGAAGGCCTCTCAAGGTCGAATACCCTCCATCGGGCCCCTCCGAAGGTCAAGAAACACCCTCCGAAGGCCTCTCAAGGTCGAATATCCTCCTTCGGGCCCCTCCGAAGGTAAAACACACCTCCCGAAGGCCCGAAGGCCTCTCAAGGTCGAATACCCTCCATCGGTCCCCTCCGAAGGTCAAGATACACCTTCCGAAGGCCTCTCATGGTCGAATCCTCCCTCCATCGGGCCCCTCCGAAGGTCAAAACACACCTTCCGAAGGCCTCTCAAGGTCGAATATACCCTCCATCGGGCCCCTCCGAAGGTCAAGATACACCTTCCGAAGGCCTCTCAAGGTCGAAATACCCTCCATCGGGCCCCTCCGAAGGTCAAAACACACCTTCCGAAGGCCTCTCAAGGTCGAATACCCTCCATCGGGCCCCTCCGAAGGTCAAATACACACCTTCCGAAGGCCTCTCAAGGTCGAATACCCTCCATCGGGCCCCTCCGAAGGTCAAAAACACCTTCCGAAGGCCTCTCAAGGTCGAATACCCTCCATCGGGCCCCTCCGAAGGTCAAAACACACCTTCCGAAGGCCTCTCAAGGTCGAAATACCCTCCATCGGGCCCCTCCGAAGGTTAAGATACACATTCCGAAGGCCTCTCAACGTCGAATATCCTCCATCGGGCCCCTCCGAAGGTCAAAACACCTTCCGAAGGCCTCTCAAGGTCGAAATATCCTCCATCGGGCCTCTCCGAAGGTTAAGATACTCCTTCCTAAGGCCTCTCAAGGTCGAATACCCTCCATCGGTCCCCTCCGAAGGTAGAAACACACCTCCCGAAGGCCTCTCAAGGTCGAATACCCTCCATCGGGCCCCTCCGAAGGTCAAAAACACACCTTCCGAAGGCCTCTCAAGGTCGAATACCCTCCATCGGGCCCCTCCGAAGGTCAAAAACACACCTTCCGAAGGCCTCTCAAGGTCGAATACCCTCCATCGGGCCCCTCCGAAGGTCAAAAACACACCTTCCGAAGGCCTCTCAAGGTCGAATACCCTCCCTCCATCGGGCCCCTCCGAAGGTCAAATACACCCTCCGAAGGCCTCTCAAGGTCGAATACCCTCCATCGGGCCCCTCCGAAGGTCAAAATACACCTCCCGAAGGCCTCTCAAGGTCGAATACCCTCCACCGGGCCCCTCCGAAGGTCAAAACACACCTTCCGAAGACCTCTCAAGGTCGAATACCCTCCATCGGGCCCCTCCGAAGGTCAAGATACACCTTCCGAAGGCCTCTCAAGGTCGAAATACCCTCCATCGGGCCCCCCTCCGAAGGTCAAAATACACCTTCCGAAGGCCTCTCAAGGTCGAATACCCTCCATCGGGCCCCTCCGAAGGTCAAAAACACACCTCCGAAGGCCTCTCAAGGTCGAATACCCTCCATCGGGCCCCTCCGAAGGTCAAAACACCTTCCGAAGGCCTCTCAAGGTCGAATATCCTCCTTCCGAAGGTCCGAAGGCCTCTCAAGGTCGAATACCCTCCATCGGGCCCCTCCGAAGGTCAAAACACCTTCCGAAGGCCTCTCAAGGTCGAAATACCCTCCATCGGGCCCCTCCGAAGGTCAAACACACCTTCCGAAGGCCTCTCAAGGTCGAATACCCTCCATCGGGCCCCTCCGAAGGTCAAATACACCTTCCGAAGGCCTCTCAAGGTCGAATACCCTCCATCGGGCCCCTCCGAAGGTCAAAACACCTTCCGAAGACCTCTCAAGGTCGAATACCCTCCATCGGGCCCCTCCGAAGGTCAAGATACACCTTCCGAAGGCCTCTCAAGGTCGAATATCCTCCATCGGGCCCCTCCGAAGGTCAAAAACACACCTCCGAAGGCCTCTCAAGGTCGAATACCCTCCATCGGGCCCCTCCGAAGGTCAAGATACACCTTCCGAAGGCCTCTCAAGGTCGAATACCCTCCATCGGGCCCCTCCGAAGGTCAAAAACACACCTCCGAAGGCCTCTCAAGGTCGAATACCCTCCATCGGGCCCCTCCGAAGGTCAAAACACACCTTCCGAAGGCCTCTCAAGGTCGAATACCCTCCATCGGGCCCCTCCGAAGGTCAAAACACACCTTCCGAAGGCCTCTCAAGGTCGAATACCCTCCATCGGGCCCCTCCGAAGGTCAAAACACACCTCCCGAAGGCCTCTCAAGGTCGAATACCCTCCATCGGTCCCCTCCGAAGGTCAAGATACACCTTCCGAAGGCCTCTCAAGGTCGAATACCCTCCATCGGGCCCCTCCGAAGGTAAAAACACACCTCCGAAGGCCTCTCAAGGTCGAATACCCTCCATCGGGCCCCTCCGAAGGTCAAGATACACCTTCCGAAGGCCTCTCAAGGTCGAAATACCCTCCATCGGGCCCCTCCGAAGGTCAAAAACACCTTCCGAAGGCCTCTCAAGGTCGAATACCCTCCATCGGCCCCCTCCGAAGGTCAAAATACACCTTCCGAAGGCCTCTCAAGGTCGAATACCCTCCATCGGGCCCCTCCGAAGGTCAAAAAAACACACCTTCCGAAGGCCTCTCAAGGTCGAATACCCTCCATCGGGCCCCTCCGAAGGTCAAAAACACACCTCCAAAGGCCTCTCAAGGTCGAATACCCTCCATCGGGCCCCTCCGAAGGTCAAGATACACCTTCCGAAGGCCTCTCAAGGTCGAATACCCTCCACCGGGCCTCTCCGAAGGTCAAAACACACCTTCCGAAGACCTCTCAAGGTCGAATACCCTCCATCGGGCCCCTCCGAAGGTCAAAACACACCTCCCGAAGGCCTCTCAAGGTCGAATACCCTCCATCGGGCCCCTCCGAAGGTCAAAATACACCTTCCGAAGGCCTCTCAAGGTCGAATATCCTCCATCCGGGCCCCTCCGAAGGTCAAAACACACCTTCCGAAGGCCTCTCAAGGTCGAATACCCTCCATCGGGCCCCTCCGAAGGTCAAAGATACACCTTCCGAAGGCCTCTCAAGGTCGAATACCCTCCATCGGGCCCCTCCGAAGGTCAAAACACACCTTCCGAAGGCCTCTCAAGGTCGAATACCCTCCTCGGGGCCCCTCCGAAGGTCAAATACACCTTCCGAAGGCCTCTCAAGGTCGAATACCCTCCATCGGGCCCCTCCGAAGGTCAAAACACACCTTCCGAAGGCCTCTCAAGGTCGAATACCCTCCATCGGGCCCCTCCGAAGGTCAAAACACACCTTCCGAAGGCCTCTCAAGGTCGAATACCCTCCATCGGGCCCCTCCGAAGGTCAAAACACACCTTCCGAAGGCCTCTCAAGGTCGAAATCCCCCTCCATCGGGCCCCTCCGAAGGTCAAAAACACACCTTCCGAAGGCCTCTCAAGGTCGAATACCCTCCATCGGGCCCCTCCGAAGGTCAAAAAAGATACACCTTCCGAAGGCCTCTCAAGGTCGAATACCCTCCATCGGGCCCCTCCGAAGGTCAAAGATACACACCTTCCGAAGGCCTCTCAAGGTCGAAATACCCTCCATCGGGCCCCTCCGAAGGTCAAAAACACACACCTTCCGAAGGCCTCTCAAGGTCGAATACCCTCCATCGGGCCCCTCCGAAGGTCAAAAGAACACACCTTCCGAAGGCCTCTCAAGGTCGAATACCCTCCATCGGGCCCCTCCGAAGGTAGAAACACACCTCCCGAAGGCCTCTCAAGGTCGAATACCTTCCATCGGGCACCTCCGAAGGTCAAGATACACCTTCCGAAGGCCTCTCAAGGTCGAATACCCTCCACCGGGCCCCTCCGAAGGTCAAAACACACCTTCCAAAGACCTCTCAAGGTCGAATACCCTCCATCGGGCCCCTCCGAAGGTCAAAATACACCTTCCGAAGGCCTCTCAAGGTCGAATATCCTCCACCCGGCCCCTCCGAAGGTCAAAACATACCTCCCGAAGGCCTCTCAAGGTCGAATACCCTCTATCGGTCCCCTCCGAAAGTCAAGATACACCTCCCGAAGGCCTCTCAAGGTCGAATATCCTACATCGGGCCCCTCCGAAGGTCAAACCACACCTCCCGAAGGCCTCTCATGGTCGAATAACCTCCATCGGTCCCCTCCGAAGGTCAAAACACCTTCCTGAAGGCCTCTCAAGGTCGAATACCCTCCCACCGGGCCCCTCCGAAGGTCAAAAAACACACCCTCCGAAGGCCTCTCAAGGTCGAATACCCTCGTTGGGGCCCCACCGAAGGACAACATACACCTTCCGTAGGCCTCTCAAGGTCGAATATCCTCCACCAGGCCCCTCCGAAGGTCAAAACACACATTCCGAAGGCCTCTCAAGGTCGATTACCCTCCACCGGGCCCCTCCGAAGGTCAAAACACACCTTCCGAAGGCCTCTCAAGGTCGAATACCCTCCATCGGGCCCCTCCGAAGGTCAAGATACACCTTCCGAAGGCCTCTCAAGGTCGAAATACCCTCCATCGGGCCCCTCCGAAGGTCAAATACACCTTCCGAAGGCCTCTCAAGGTCGAATACCCTCCATCGGGCCCCTCCGAAGGTCAAAACACACCTTCCGAAGGCCTCTCAAGGTCGAATACCTTCCATAGGGCCCCTCCGAAGGTCAAGATACACCTTCCGAAGGCCTCTCAAGGTCGAATACCCTCCATCGGGCCCCTCCGAAGGTCAAAACACACCTTCCGAAGGCCTCTCAAGGTCGAATACCCTCCATCGGGCCCCTCCGAAGGTCAAAACACACCCCCCGAAGGCCTCTCAAGGTCGAATACCCTCCATCGGGCCCCTCCGAAGGTCAAAACACACCTTCCGAAGGCCTCTCAAGGTCGAATACCCTCCATCGGGCCCCTCCGAAGGTCAAAAACACACTTCCGAAGGCCTCTCAAGGTCGAATATACCCTCCTCCATCGGGCCCCTCCGAAGGTCAAATACACCTTCCGAAGGCCTCTCAAGGTCGAATATCCTCCATCGGGCCCCTCCGAAGGTCAAAACACACCTTCCGAAGGCCTCTCAAGGTCGAAATACCCTCCATCGGGCCCCTCCGAAGGTCAAAACACACCTTCCGAAGACCTCTCAAGGTCGAATACCCTCCATCGGGCCCCTCCGAAGGTCAAAACACACCTTCCGAAGGCCTCTCAAGGTCGAATATCCTCCACCGGGCCACTCCGAAGGTCAAAAACACACCTTCCGAAGGCCTCTCAAGGTCGAATACCCTCCATCGGGCCCCTCCGAAGGTCAAGACACACCTTCCGAAGGCCTCTCAAGGTCGAATACCCTCCATCGGGCCCCTCCGAAGGTCAAGACACACCTTCCGAAGGCCTCTCAAGGTCGAATACCCTCCATCGGGCCCCTCCGAAGGTCAAGATACACCTTCCGAAGGCCTCTCAAGGTCGAATACCCTCCATCGGGCCTCTCCGAAGGTCAAGACACACCTTCCGAAGGCCTCTCTAGGTCGAATACCCTCCATCGGGCCCCTCCGAAGGTCAAAACACACCTTCCGAAGGCCTCTCAAGGTCGAATACCCTCCTCGGGCCCCTCCGAAGGTCAAAAACACACCTTCCGAAGGCCTCTCAAGGTCGAATACCCTCCATCGGGCCCCTCCGAAGGTCAAAACACACCTTCCGAAGGCCTCTCAAGGTCGAATACCCTCCATCGGGCCCCTCCGAAGGTCAAAAACACACCTTCCGAAGGCCTCTCAAGGTCGAATACCCTCCATCGGGCCCCTCCGAAGGTCAAACACACCTTCCGAAGGCCTCTCAAGGTCGAATACCCTCCATCGGGCCCCTCCGAAGGTCAAAACACACCTTCCGAAGGCCTCTCATGGTCGAATACCCTCTATCGGTCCCCTCCGAAGGTCAAAACACACCTTCCGAAGGCCTCTCAAGGTCAAATACCTTCCATCGGGCCCCTCCGAAGGTCAAGATACACCTTCCGAAGGCCTCTCAAGGTCGAATACCCTCCATCGGGCCCCTCCGAAGGTCAAAAATACACCTTCCGAAGGCCTCTCAAGGTCGAATACCCTCCATCGGGCCCCTCCGAAGGTCAAGATACACCTTCCGAAGGCCTCTCAAGGTCGAATACCCTCCATCGGGCCCCTCCGAGGTCAAAACACACCTTCCGAAGGCCTCTCAAGGTCGAATACCTCCATCGGGCCCCTCCGAAGGTCAAAAGATACACACCTCCGAAGGCCTCTCAAGGTCGAAAATCCTCCGGGCCCCTCCGAAGGTCAAATACACCTCCGAAGGCCTCTCAAGGTCGAATACCCTCCATCGGGCCCCTCCGAAGGTCAAATACACCTTCCGAAGGCCTCTCAAGGTCGAATACCCTCCATCGGGCCCCTCCGAAGGTCAAAACACACCTCCCGAAGGCCTCTTATGGTCGAATACCCTCTATCGGTCCCCTCCGAAGGTCAAAACACACCTTCCGAAGGCCTCTCAAGGTCAAATACCTTCCATCGGGCACTTCCGAAGGTCAAGACACACCTTCCGAAGGCCTCTCAAGGTCAAATACCCTCCATCGGGCCCCTCCGAAGGTCAAAAATACACCTTCCGAAGGCCTCTCAAGGTCGAATATCCTCCTTCGGGCCCCTCCGAAGGTCAAAACACACCTTCCGAAGGCCTCTCAAGGTCGAATACCCTCCACCGGGCCCCTCCGAAGGTCAAAACACACCTTCCGAAGACCTCTCAAGGTCGAATACCCTCCATCGGGCCCCTCCGAAGGTCAAGATACACCTTCCGAAGGCCTCTCAAGGTCGAATATCCTCCACCGGGCCCCTCCGAAGGTCAAAACACCTTCCGAAGGCCTCTCAAGGTCGAATACCCTCCATCGGGCCCCTCCGAAGGTCAAAACACACCTTCCGAAGGCCTCTCAAGGTCGAAATACCCTCCACCGGGCCCTTCCGAAGGTCAAAACCAACCTCCACAAGGCCTCTCAAGGTCGAATACCCTCCATCGGGCCCCTCCGAAGGTCAAAACACCTCTCCCTAAGGCCTCTCAAGGTCGAATACCCTCCATCGGGCCCCTCCGAAGGACTACATACACCTTCCGAAGGACCCTCAAGGTCGAATACCCTCCATCGGGCCCCTCCGAAGGTCAAGATACACCTTCCGAAGGCCTCTCAAGGACGAATATCCTCCACCGGGCCCCTCCGAAGGTCAAAACACACCTCCACAAGGCCTCTCAAGGTCGAATACCCTCCATCGGGCCCCTCCGAAGGTCAAAACACACCTTCCGAAGGCCTCTCAAGGTCGAATACCCTCCATCGGGCCCCTCCGAAGGTCAAAACACACCTCCGAAGGCCTCTCATGGTCGAATACCCTCCATCGGGCCCCTCTGAAGGTCATAATACACCTCCGAAGGCCTCTCAAGGTCGAATACCCTCCATCGGGCCCCTCCGAAGGTCAAGACACACCTTCCGAAGGCCTCTCAAGGTCGAATACCCTCCATCGGGCCCCTCCGAAGGTCAAAACACACCTCCCGAAGGCCTCTCAAGGTCGAATACCTTCCATCGGGCCCCTCCGAAGGTCAGATACACACTTCCGAAGGCCTCTCAAGGTCGAATACCCTCCATCGGGCCCCTCCGAAGGTCAAAACACACCCCCCGAAGGCCTCTCAAGGTCGAATACCCTCCATCGGGCCCCTCCGAAGGTCAAGATACACCTTCCGAAGGCCTCTCAAGGTCGAATACCCTCCATCGGGCCCCTCCGAAGGTCAAAAACACACCTCGGGCCCTCCGAAGGCCTCTCAAGGTCGAATACCCTCCATCGGGCCCCTCCGAAGGTCAAAAACACACCTTCCGAAGGCCTCTCAAGGTCGAATACCCTCCATCGGGCCCCTCCGAAGGTCAAAACACACCTTCCGAAGGCCTCTCAAGGTCGAATACCCTCCATCGGGCCCCTCCGAAGGTCAAAAACACACCTTCCGAAGGCCTCTCAAGGTCGAATACCCTCCATCGGGCCCCTCCGAAGGTCAAAACACACCTCCCGAAGGCCTCTCATGGTCGAATACCCTCCATCGGTCCCCTCCGAAGGTCAAAACACACTTCCTGAAGGCCTCTCAAGGTCGAATACCCTCCATCGGGCCCCTCCGAAGGTCAAAACACACCTCCCGAAGGCCTCTCAAGGTCGAATACCCTCCATCGGGCCCCTCCGAAGGTCAAAACACACCTTCCGAAGGCCTCTCAAGGTCGAATACCCTCCATCGGGCCCCTCCGAAGGTCAAGAAACACCCTCCGAAGGCCTCTCAAGGTCGAATATCCTCCATCGGGCCCCTCCGAAGGTCAAGATACACCTTCCGAAGGCCTCTCAAGGTCGAATACCCTCCATCGGGCCCCTCCGAAGGTGAAGACACACCTTCCGAAGGCCTCTCAAGGTCGAATACCCCCTCCATCGGGCCCCTCCGAAGGTCAAGATACACCTTCCGAAGGCCTCTCAAGGTCGAATACCCTCCATCGGGCCCCTCCGAAGGTCAAATACACCTTCCGAAGGCCTCTCAAGGTCGAATACCCTCCATCGGGCCCCTCCGAAGGTCAAAACACACCTTCCGAAGGCCTCTCAAGGTCGAATACCCTCCATCGGGCCCCTCCGAAGGTCAAAAACACCTTCCGAAGGCCTCTCAAGGTCGAATACCCTCCATCGGGCCCCTCCGAAGGTCAAAAACACACCTTCCGAAGGCCTCTCAAGGTCGAATACCCTCCATCGGGCCCCTCCGAAGGTCAAGATACACCTTCCGAAGGCCTCTCAAGGTCGAATACCCTCCATCGGGCCCCTCCGAAGGTCAAATACACCTTCCGAAGGCCTCTCAAGGTCGAATACCCTCCATCGGGCCCCTCCGAAGGTCCAAAACACACCTCCCGAAGGCCTCTCAAGGTCGAATACCCTCCATCGGGCCCCTCCGAAGGTCAAGATACACCTTCCGAAGGCCTCTCAAGGTCGAATACCCTCCATCGGGCACCTTCGAAGGTCAAAACACACCTCCCGAAGGCCTCTCAAGGTCGAATACCCTCCATCGGGCCCCTCCGAAGGTCAAGATACACCTTCCGAAGGCCTCTCAAGGTCGAATACCCTCCATCGGGCCCCTCCGAAGGTCAAAAACACACCTTCCGAAGGCCTCTCAAGGTCGAATACCCTCCATCGGGCCCCTCCGAAGGTCAAGATACACCTTCCGAAGGCCTCTCAAGGTCGAATACCCTCCATCGGGCCCCTCCGAAGGTCAAAACACACCTTCCGAAGACCTCTCAAGGTCGAATACCCTCCATCGGGCCCCTCCGAAGGTCAAGATACACCTTCCGAAGGCCTCTCAAGGTCGAATATCCTCCACCGGGCCCCCTCCGAAGGTCAAAAACCCTCCACACCTTCCGAAGGCCTCTCAAGGTCGAATACCCTCCATCGGGCCCCTCCGAAGGTCAAACACACCTCCTGAAGGCCTCTCAAGGTCGAATACCCTCCATCGGGCCCCTCCGAAGGTCAAGATACACCTTCCGAAGGCCTCTCAAGGTCGAATATCCTCCATCGGGCCCCTCCGAAGGTCAAAAAACACCTTCCGAAGGCCTCTCAAGGTCGAATACCCTCCATCGGGCCCCTCCGAAGGTCAAATACACCTTCCGAAGGCCTCTCAAGGTCGAATACCCTCCATCGGGCCCCTCCGAAGGTCAAGATACACCTTCCGAAGGCCTCTCATGGTCGAATACCCTCCATCGGGCCCCTCCGAAGGTCAAAACACACTTCCTGAAGGCCTCTCAAGGTCGAATACCTTCCATCGGGCCCCTCCGAAGGTCAAGATATACCTACCGAAGGCCTCTCAAGGTCGAATATCCTCCACCGGGCCCCTCCGAAGGTCAAAACACACCTTCCGAAGGCCTCTCAAGGTCGAATACCCTCCATCGGGCCCCTCCGAAGGTCAAGATACACCTTCCGAAGGCCTCTCAAGGTCGAATATCCTCCATCGGGCCCCTCCGAAGGTCAAAACACACCTTCCGAAGGCCTCTCAAGGTCGAATACCCTCCATCGGGCCCCTCCGAAGGTCAAAATACACCTTCCGAAGGCCTCTCAAGGTCGAATACCCTCCATCGGGCACCTCCGAAGGTCAAGATACACCTTCAGAAGGCCTCTCAAGGTCGAATATCCTCCATCGGGCCCCTCCGAAGGTCAAAAACACACCTTCCGAAGGCCTCTCAAGGTCGAATACCCTCCATCGGGCCCCTCCGAAGGTCAAGATACACCCTCCGAAGGCCTCTCAAGGTCGAATACCCTCCACCGGGGCCCCTCCGAAGGTCAAAAACACACCTTCCGAAGGCCTCTCAAGGTCGAATATACCCTCCATCGGGCCCCTCCGAAGGTCAAGATACACCTTCCGAAGGCCTCTCAAGGTCGAATATCCTCCATCGGGCCCCTCCGAAGGTCAAAACACACCTTCCGAAGGCCTCTCAAGGTCGAATACCCTCCATCGGGCCCCTCCGAAGGTCAAGATACACCTTCCGAAGGCCCCTCAAGGTCAAATACCCTCAACCGGACCCCTCCGAAGGTCAAAACACACCTTCCGAAGATCTCTCAAGGTCGAATACCCTCCATCGGGCACCTTCGAAGGTCAAAACACACCTTCCGAAGACCTCTCAAGGTCGAATACCCTCCATCGGGCCCCTCCGAAGGTCAAAACACACCTCCCGAAGGCCTCTCAAGGTCGAATACCCTCCATCGGGCCCCTCCGAAGGTCAAAAAAAAAGCCCTCAACACCTTCCGAAGGCCTCTCAAGGTCGAATACCCTCCATCGGGCCCCTCCGAAGGTCAAAAACACACCTTCCGAAGGCCTCTCAAGGTCGAATACCCTCCATCGGGCCCCTC
>RCWM02001527.1:0-14001 GCA_003667255.2 Euschistus heros
TAGAAGGCCATATATGTGATATTTACAATTTTAGGTTCAAAAAAACTACTTTTTATTATTTTTTAAAGAAAAGTCAACTAATAGGCAAGTATAGAATAATAAAATATAAATATTGGCGAAAACAAAATTTTAATTATACGAACAACATCGGCCGAAACTCATAAATACGAATTTCTATGCAAATGTTTTTGTTTTGTTTTTCAGGTAGCATCTACATCTATCATGACTATAGCAGCCTCAAACTACAAATCTAAAATAAGATTTCCATCGAAAGGTTGTTTTGGAACTCAAAATAGAATTTACACGATCCGAAATGAAAATTTCGAAAAATTATAAAAGTAAACAATAATTAAAACTATATAACCAAAACAACTGCATACTTATTGTAAATATATTTAAAAATGCGGGGTGCATCAAAATATAAGAAGGAATTAGGAAAAATCACGTTAGAAGTATGGTAGAGGATAAGCGATTATAAACACTGATCCCCCAACTTCCGCCGCCGGGTATAACGACATGCTCTAGCCCTATTTTGGAGGGCCTACAACTTCTGTTCTACTTCACTTCCCCAATGATGATTTTATTGACTAGAATTATAACATTGTTCATATATAACGGGAAAAGGGATAAATAAAAACATTATTTTATTATCAATTTATATAAAACTAGTTGAAAAAAAAGGAATTCACAAACAATAAAGTATTATCTACTCCTATTACTAATTAAAAAAATTAAAATTACTTATGCTATAATACTGCACATTAAAAAAATATATATTATGAACAAATATAATATATTATTTTTGTATAAATGTTGCTTATTCTTAATAAGGAATAATTATATTATGAGCTGTATTCATTAAAATTATTTACTCTTTTAATACCCAAATCAAAAAGATTTAGTACTTTTACTGATTTCATATAAAAGTGATGAGTACAAAAAGTTATTGAATTTTTCAATTGAATTTAAGTTTAATAAAATAACACCAATATGGAACACCAACGCACAGAGAGGTAACTTGTAGGTCTAGCCGGCCAAAAATATCATCTTTTCCTATATATTTTGTGTTCCTGATTTCGAAAAAATATTGTATAAAAAATAAAGGACCTTTGGTTTTTTAAATATGATTAACCTTACAAATAACCAATACTATCAAGTTTATCTGGGCTTTGCAGCCCAGATTAAATAATCCAATTACTTTAAAAAGTTTGAATTTCAAAACAGGTCGCGGTTTTTAGTGTGCTGGTATGGTTATTTTACGAAACTTAATCATAACTTTATATATAGGTTCTTATAGTAAATTTAATGAGCATTCAGATGAAAAAAAAGAAATTTCGGATCGAACAATTAGTTTCGGAACTGTAGCCAAATGAATGGTGATATAGGTGTTTTCGCAGAAAAGTGCGACCCTAGTCAAAGAGTGTTGAAATGAGGGGTGTAGATTGCATGAAATATGCGATAATTTCTGATGTCACAGCTTCGCCAGGAGCAATTAGAAGGCAAACCTACTAAAAGTCTCCGAACCTGGAGGTTGAGCTAAGGTTGGGGGGGGGGAGAAGAGAGGTCCCAATTTCGTATTTTTCGATCTTATCCCGAAAATGGTGGACTCAAGAAAAATATGATACAAATCAAAATTAAAGTTCAATTAATTTCCTATAAAATTAATTATATACGTATTTGACGAAATTCCAACGGTTTTCGAGATATATGTTATTTAAAATCGATAATTTTAGAAATAAAAAAATGTTTACCTCACTTTTTGTTAAACATTTGCTTCAAATACCAGAAACGTATATATGAAATTAAATTAAATTTAATGCTCTACAATTTTGATTATGTAATTTTTTCTGAGGAACGATCGGGGAAGGTACTAGAAATAAAAGTATTACAAAAAGTGAGGTAACATTTGTTTTTTCCCCGAAAATCACCGATTTTCAATAACGTATATCTCGAAAACCATTAGAATTTCGACAAATTTATACATAATCAATTTTATAGGAAATGTAATCAGCTTTAATTTAGATTTGTAACATATTTTTCTAGAGTCGACCATTTTCGAGATATAGTCAATGTCAAAAATAAAGTACGAATGTTTTTTCGGAATCAAACGTTTCAATAATGTTTTTAATAAATTTATTCATCCAGCTAGCCGTTTTCTGATTGTAAGCTTGTAAATATCAATATATATTCTCTCAGCAATTTAGTCACCAAACAAAAAAAAATGAATAAAATGGAATCATAAGGGGCAAAATATACTTATTTCGCAGTAAAGGGGTTTTAAAACGTACACACTCCCTTTTGCGATCAAATACCTTATTAGATCCATTGTAATATATTTATAAATATTTTCTTTGTCTTTGTAGCCTTCCGTGTTTGTTGACCAAAACAGGGGCCCGAATAGACTAGAGAAAAGAGGGTATGCGGAAAATAAATAATTTTTAAAAAATAAATAAAAATATTATTTACGAAATCAAATTTTTCCCAAAATTACTTCTTATTTAAATCAAAAGGTTTGTAATGAATTACTTCTTATGTCTAACCGTTTTCAAATGTTAAGCAGTAAAAAAAACACATTTTTTCTACAATTTAGACCCCGGGACGTAAAAAAAATGTGGGAAGTTTCTCATACAAAAAAGCTTGCAATTATTTATTATTACCTTTACTTTGAGATTAGGGTTTTGAAGGAGGAGAATAGTCAAACAAGCCTATACTGTGTGTGATATGTCGAATAAATAAGAAATGAAACTACTCTTGTGAAACAATTAAATGGATTGATCAAAATGAAAAAAAAAAAAAATTCAATTTCACAAAGAAATGGTTGTAAACATCTTGTCCTACCAGACCATTGTTGTTTGAACCTACGATAGTATTAGAAATGTTGATATTTCCTTTGATCCTATGCCGTCTAGGGATTTCGCGTCTTTTCTACCTTCTTCTTTTTACCTGAACCTAGCATAATCTTGACTGTGGATTCCTATGGCAAAACGTAAGATAGAAAAATGAGTTTTATATCTCAGGAATACGCGCGGCAGGAAGGGAAAGAAGGAAACTGCCTATTTAAACTCATTCAATTGAAAAATTCAATAACTTTTTGTACTCATCACTTTTATATGAAAAAAAAAAAAAAAGAAGAAAAGTACTAAATCTTTTTGATTTGGGTATTAAAAAAGTAAATAATTTTAATGAATACAGCTCATAATATAATTATTCCTTATTAAGAATAAGCAACATTTATTCAAAAATAATATATCATATTTTTCATAATATATATATTTTTTAATGTGCAGTAATATAGCATAAGTAATTTTAATTTTTTAATTAGTAATAGGAATAGATAATACTTAATCGTTTGTGGATTCCTTTTTTTTTCAACTAGTTTTATATAAATTGATAATAAAATAATGGTTTTATTTATATCCTTTTCCCGTTATATATGAACAATGTTACAATTCTAGTCAATAAAATCATCATTGGGAAAGTGAAATAGAACAAAAGTTGTAGGACCTCCAAAATAATGCTTCATAGAGCGTCTTTATAGTCCAGTAAAATAAGACTCCAAAAGGCCGTTCTGAAGAAAAAACTGCGGAACTTTTATTCACAACGGATCTTTATGTTCTTTGGGGTGCTGAATCCGAATCTGAAGTTTGCTACCACGGCAACCATCGGCTTCATATTCAAAATCGCAAAAAAACCGCCAAAAAAAAAACCATTATTTTTTGTTTTTCTATTTATAACAAGATAACGAACCTTTTTTCGAAGGAAGACTTCAAATATTAATTGTAGCTGGAACTAGTACCTACATAATGAAAAAACGAAATCCGAAATCGGACCATTTTTCGCGAAGTTACGTTATTGGGAAAAAATGGAGAAATTGTCCAATTTGCCGTCAGTCCCAAAGCTCCACGAAAACACGTTTGTCGTACTCTTTTGGCTATAACTCTGAAACTATTTGTCCGATACAACATTACTTTTTTTCATCTTAAAGCTGATTAAATTTACTATAAGAATAAATTTTTAACCAAACTCCGTAAAATGTACATGCCAGCCCGCTAATAAAAACGTACTATTGTAAAATCCTAGTGTTTTTTGGCACATTTGTCCCTCTAACTCCTCAAATATTTGTTCGATTCCAAATTTCTTTTATCTATCTCAAAGCTGATTAAATTCGCTATCAGATGCTATATATGTAAATTATATTAAATCCTGTAAACCACCCAAGCTAGCACGTTAAATGTGTATGTTTTGGCAAAATATGTAAATTATGACATGTTCAGTAGACTGGTGTGGGTATTTCCCGGTGTTAATTATAAGTTAGATATATAGGAACCAATAGTACATTTAACCAGCTTTTAGATAAAAATATTAAATTTTGGATCCGACAAATGGTTTTGGTGATATAGCGATAATGTGCCAAAAAAACATTTATTTTACAAAAGTAAGTGATTTTCAGCGTGATAGCTTGTGTATTTCAAGAATTTTGATAAAAATTTCATATATAAGATCTAATTGTAAATTTAACCACCTTTCAGATTTCAGATCAAAAAAAACATTTTGAATCGGACAAATACTTTCGGAGCATTTGTTAGAAGACTTTCTTCGAAAAAAGCTTCGTTATGGTGTTATAGATAAAAAAAACGAAAATAACGGTTTTTTTTTTTGCGTTTTTTTGCGATTTTGAATATGAAGCCGATGGTTGCGGTGGTAGCAAACTTCAGATTCGGATTCAGCACCCCAAAAAACATAAAGATCCGTTGAGAATAAAAGTTCCGCAGTTTTTTCTTCGGCAAACCCTTATTTTACTGGACTATTATAGGAGGGTAGGGGATCAGTGTTTATAATCGCTTATCCTCTGCCATACTTCTAACGTGATTTTTCCTAACTCCTTCTTATATTTTGATGCACCCCGCATTTTTAAATATATTTGCAATAAGTATGCAGTGTTTTTGGTTATATAGTTTAATTATTGTTTACTTTTATAATTTTTCGAAATTTTCATTTCGGATCGTGTAAATTCTATTTTGAGTCCCCAAACAACCTTTCGATGGAAATCTTATTTTAGATTTGTAGTTTGAGGCTGCTATAGTCATGATAGATGTAGATGCTACCTGAAAAACAAAACAAAAACATTTGCATAGAAATTCGTATTTATGAGTTTCGGCCGATGTTGTTCGTATAATTAAAATTTTTTTTTCGCCAATATTTATATTTTATTATTCTACACTTGCCTATTAGTTGACTTTTCTTTTAAAAAATACTAGAAAGTAGCCTTTTTTTTTTTTGAACCTAAAATTGTAAATATCAAATATATGGCCTTTTAAAATAGATACATCAGATTCTACGAAAATATGGAACAAAATGAACTTTACAGAACCAAAATCGGATGATCTGTTGAGATTTGAGGAGGAATCTAAATTTTGTTTATTTTGGCACGCTACGTGGTGGTAACATTTGGTACTACAGAGGGGACATTTAGCCTTATATGTCAAGTATTAGCGAAATGAGGATCGCACAAATCCTTTATATAGCCTCTGCTTGCAGGTAAAAAAGTCAGTAAGTAACAAGATCAATTTTTTTAAGGAGAGCAAAAAAACGGGAATATGCTCATTAAAATATTATCATATAGTTGTATAGTGAATTTTCTCATTCTCTAATGTGCATGTTTAGTAGTTATATTCACTTAGTGATTTTTTATACTTATGGGAAATTATAATATCAACACAATGACTTTTTGTCGAATTTGGAAAAAAAATTTGCACTTAGTGACTTTTAGCTCCAAGCATACGATAAATCAAACATTTGATGTTATTTTTTTCATGACGGCATTCTTTACCGATGTCATGTTCTTTTGGATTGTATTAGAAAATAAATATGAAAATATATGTATGTGGTATTTGTTGACTGCGGAAGTAATGAAGAAGGGGAAGATTTTACAAAAATGTGCATATTTTTTTTTTAGTATAATACTGAACGCTATAAGTATTTCTAATGCGTACTGACTATTTTCGTTAAAAGTTTTCCTTAAATCTAAGGATGGATAAATCCCTCGATGAATATAATTGGACTACTCGTTTGCATTATATCGCGAATGCACGCTCTCGAGTTAAATGCAGTTGTGTCGGATTTAGAATTGTGCCACCGCAAGGCGCAGTACAAAGTAGCCCCCCGCAGAAAATTACCCCGTCCTTTACTACCGGTTCTTTGAGGCGGTCATTACCTACCAGTCTTCTTTCTTCTTGCCTCAGGTCTTTCATCCTCTTCATCAGCTTCTGCTTCCAGTTCTCATCATACATACATGTTATGAGAAATTAAAATCTACCCGAAAAAAAAAAAAAATGTATTTTTTTCTCACTAATATATCCCAATATTCTTGCCCAACATTGAAATAATATAGAAAAAAAATAAATACAGTGCAGCTTCGATTATCCGATAGTCATTTATCAGAACGTTTAACTAACGGAATTTTTTTTAAATGTATTTTTAATTAATTTGATCAGGTAATTACTTATTTGTATTGTTAAAATTATTTTTATTTGAAAATTAAATAAAAAAAATTTTTTTCCATGAATGTCTATAAGAGAAGCTTATTTATTTCACAGAAACTGCAAAAAATGTCTATACATGCCTACAATTTTTCTTACTGAGAACTGTATACTTAATTAAAACATTTCATTTGTTTCACTCAATATCTTCCTAATCATTTGGATTGTAATAGATCTCACCTTAAATCGTTCTTTGTAAAGTATACATCGCCTTAGTGATCACTTTTTGTTTCCATCCATGCTGACAAAGAGGAAACGAGAGCTCTTTTCATGTAAATACAAAATGGAAATCGGGTTAGACATTAGCTATCAATTTCGGGGTTGGTAAATCAACAATAACGGGAATCAAAAATAATTCTAAATGAATCATCAGGTACCCGGTCATAATCGTTACAATGAGACGGGCAGTTTGAGTCGTAAAACTTTGAAAAAAAAGCTAAAAGTAAACTGTTGGAAGATGCTGTTCACACATAATAATGTTTTTTAAATGAATTTCGATTATCCATATTTGTTATTGTTATTGTTATTCTGAACCACCCCTGACAACATTAGTTCGGATAATCGACGCTCTACTGCAATTAAAAAAATCCTCTTGTTCATGAGTATTATCTTTGTTAAACTTAAAGTAGGCGATACGTAAGTTTTTCTATTTGCATTCTTATTTTTACTGTTAAAAAATATCGCTTTTTTTCCTTTTTAGATTCAACTACTTAACGCTTGTGGTCCCAGATATGAAGCAGATAATTTCAAGTACAAAAGCTTTATGTCGAAATTCATCATCATTCGTCCCGATAATATTCCATTTATATCCATTCCAGTTCTTCAATTCCGTGAAAGATGTAATTTAAGTGAAATTTCAAATGAATAGTCCATATTTCTTTTTTGAATTTTATCCTCGATCGTGAAATACCAGAAGAGGTAATGATGGCCGTATTCATCCTAAGAAACTAGGTTTCCTAGTTTCACTGTTAAAAGAAGTGCTCTGCCCGGAATGGTTGATAGAAAGCTTTCAATGTCAGTGCTTAGGATGGATATGGGGAATAGGAAAAACTGTGTCAGTATGGCAGTCCGCTTCGGTCTCGTCAGGTCTCGATACCGGCACATCTAAACATTAAGTCTAAATTGGGACTGATAACTATGCTGTTTTTTTTTCTTTTCTTCCCTCGTATAATGTTACAAATACGGTTTAAAATATCAATTCCATTTTATTGTAGTACCAGCATCCCCCGTCGTGGCTTCGCCCGCTCTTCAAGGTAAAGGACTTAAGTAATTTTTAGTAATAATTGAAGTTTTATTTGTTTATCGACAAAAATTGTGTATTGAAGTATGGAAGCATTATTTCTTCAATGATGTTTCCATGCATAGCAGTAATTTTTAAACTGGTACCATTATACTTATATTATATTTAGGTCATAGTTCAAGTTAAAACATTAATTGGACGTCCAATTTTTAAATATAATGTATGAGTTGGAAATTCAAAAGAACGGAGAATATTAAGACACTTTTAATTCATTAGTGCTATAAACTAAAGTGTAGCTTTTTTCAATAACAGATTAATGAAAATAAGTAAATTTATTTTCAATGTCAGCTCTATATAACACTGCACCTTTGTAACCTCTCATGTATTTTGGCGATCGCCAGCTATCTGTCGATCTTCAAACTTCACTGTTATCCACTTATTATAGCTTTTTTAATAATAAATTTATGGAAAGTCAGTATATTTTATTATTGCTAAACCATCCTTAAACTATAAAAATTATGTGGTCAAAATTTGGGACAGGTTTGTTCATTAGTTTTCGTGGTTATTGATCACAAACGAAAAATGACTGGACCTTTTATATAATAGTATGGATAGAGATAAATAACTGTTAGATAAATTAGTTTTTAAGTTATATATATTTAACTTAAATAACTACGTGGTCCATCATCCATGTAATAAATCCAACGCCTAACCTAGTCGGTTGTTGAGGAAGGTACTTTGTCTCTTTAACTGTAGACTTGCTCACATTGATTCTCATTTTATGTTGGAATCATTTGTAAAATCCTGCTCCTTATTATGTCACAAATAAACTTATTCATAATGATCCAGATGTCTCATACGCTGCAAATTTGGCCCAAACAAGATACCTATCCTCCCATGACAAGCCACATACCCGCTCGGATCCACTAGTCTCCCAATTTGCTTTTCAATCGATTTCTGATAATTCTCCGAGACGTTTGAAAAGAATACTTAGGATTTTTAATGTAGAATATTTGTTGAATGTAGGGATAGGTCTTTACATGTTATTGACATGTCGCTGTATTCATTTTACCTTATACATTTGTATCAATAAAATAATTAAAAAAAAAAAAAAATTAAAAATGGGTCGGATCGCCTCTGTTCTACCAAGCTACCCCCAGTTTTCCTGATCAAATTCTGTTATATAATCCTAAGGATTCCGTCGTATCCAGTTACGTATTTATTTAATTTATGCAAAAAAAATCTTGCCTTGAGCCACTTTTGGGCGGGGTACGGCGAAATAAAATCCGTAACTTAAATCAATAATAAAATCGATAGTTTTTGTATATTATATTTGTATTATAATGAAATGAAAATAAATTTTATTCTGGGGCCATTGCCCCTTAAGAATAATTATAATGAACAATTATTGGCGGCCTAGCTGCCGTATGTATAATTTAGAAATATATAAAGACAAGGAAATACAATTTAAATTAAATTAAGGAATTGAAAAAAAAAACTTAAATTACAACATAAGTAATAAGATTAATAATACATGTTTTAAATATCACACGAAAACAAATTAAATCTTAAGGTTCGAAATTGAAAATAAGCTACAAAAACAAATTAGGAAAAAACAAAAAAATATTCAACAAAAGAATGCGGTAGACAAAGCTAAGAAATATAAATTATACGAAAAAATAATGTATCTTGTCTGATAAATACTATAATTATGCTGAAACCAATTATACAAATTTAGTGCAATGGTACTAAAGTAATTCTGTACAAATCAATATTATGCTTTGAATATTCATACTTCATTTTAAAACATATTTTCTTCATTGATGTGACTATTAGATTGAGTTTCTAATAAGTAAACGAAAAAAGACGTGATTTGAAGCTATTATAAGTGGAGGAATGGCGAATGATGGAAGGGAGGGAGTTCCAGAAGTTCGAAGCTCTAGAAATAAAGGAGCGTTTGAAGGATGTTGTGTTAAAGGAAGTTAGGTAGAGGTCTGAGGAACGGGATCTGGTTTTGCGGGAACTCACTGATGATTTTTTAATGTTAATGCTTTCAGGATATAGGGAGGTGACTGAGAGGAAAGTGATTTGTAAAGGAACGAACCCAGGAAGTATTGTCTTCGGAAGGAGGGAAATAACCATTTTAATCTTGTGTAGTGGTGAGATACATGGTCATAACGTGATATCCCTAGAACGAATCTCAGGCAACAGTTTCATGAGCTTCTTCAATCTAGCGTCTTGAGATGCAGAGAGGCCTCCGTACACCACACTACCAAAATCAAAATGGGGGAATATGAGGGAGGTAATTAATAGTTGACGAGTTGATTGAGGGAGGAATTTACGGGAGCGGTTTAGGAGTCGAAGAGTGGAATTGTTCGGCGGATAATTAGGGAAACATGGTCTTTCCAGGAAAGGGTTTGGTCAAAGACAATGCCGAGGTTCGTAACGGAGTTGTGGAAGTTTATGGGATTGGAGTCTATAGAGAAATTAGGGATTCCAGGTAAGGAGTTGAGAAGGACCCTGGAGCCCAACACAATAGCCTTGGATTTTGCTAGTATTCAGTTTCAATTTATTAGCAAAGGCCCAAGAGGATATTGTGTCAAGATCAGCTTGCATCTTTGCGATAGCTTCCTGCAGTTCACTAGGGAAAAAGGAAAGGTAAATTTGTGAGTCGTCCGCGTAAAAATGAGAGGAACAATGTTTTATGAGGGGATAAACGTCATTAATGTAGGAACTAAATAGAGAAGGTGATATTGAGGAGCCTGAACCACACCAGAGGTGATTGGGAGGGGAGAGGAAGGGGGAAGGTTAGGAATTTGGACTATCTGGGTGCGGTCAGAAATAAAGGATTGGATCCATCTGGTCGCACTATGAGAAAAGGAAAAGTTATTAGCTAGTTTGGAAAGGAGTAGGTTGTGATCAATGTATCAAAGGCTTTGCTGAAGTCAAGGAGGATGAGGATGGTGATTTTTATAATGGTCCATAGCTTGGTGGATGTCTGAGGTGATTTTTGCAAGAGCTGATTGTGTGGAAAAGCCAGTTTCTAAAGCCTGACTGAAAGGATTAAGATGCTGTTCAAGGAATGAGGATATCTGGTCTTGAGCTATTCTCTCTAGAGGTTTAGAAAGATTGGAAAGTTGTGAGATGGGTCGGTAGTCATTTTCGGATGCTGGATTAGGAACTTTATTTAGGGGAAGGACAGTAGCTTTTTTCCAGGCGGATGGAAAGATTGAGTTCTGGAGAGAAAAGTTATAAATATGGAGTAGAGGTGCTAGGATTAATGGGGGAGGCAAAGTTTAATAAATCGTGCTGGAATCCCATCTGGTCCAAATGATTTGGAACGTGATTTCATCACAGCCTCTATTAGCTGGGAGGGTTCGATATAAGAAAAGAAGAATTTATCGGAATCAAAATCTGTATTATTCGGGTTGTGAACTGGGATTGAGGAAGGTGAACCGGATGAGGTAAAATACTTATTGAGTTCATCTGGCGTGGTATGG
Organism: Euschistus heros; assembly: GCA_003667255.2. Lineage (NCBI taxonomy): Eukaryota > Metazoa > Arthropoda > Insecta > Hemiptera > Pentatomidae > Euschistus > Euschistus heros. The sequence continues at coordinate 11,280 of RCWM02001527.1, forward strand.
TACGAAGGACAAGATTTAAGATTTGTAAGGAGGGGATTTGGCGGAGGAGTTTCCATTTTTGGCGGGAATGGGAATGCGTGGATAATGCTTAATGGTAATATTGGAATTTGGAACGACGGAAGGCTGATTGGGTTCGGTTACGGAGGTTTTTAAAGGTGATTAAATCTTCAGGGTGTTTTGTCCGATATATTTCCTTCTGGCTGCATCTCTGGTTCTCATCATCTCTTTGATATCTTGAGTTATCCAAGGTGCTGGAGGACGGTGCGTTTTCACTTTTTTTTGAGGAGCATGATCATTTAGAATGGATAAAAGGTTGGAAGTTAGGAATTCGATCTTAGCATCTAAGGATGGTTTGTGGAGTAAAAAGCGTTCCAATCTATGGATTCTAGGTCGGCTTGAACCATTGGAAAAGTTAAAGAGTCAATATTGCGGTACGTAATATTCGAGGAGTGAAGGAAGGAACAGGAAAGTCATAAGAAATCGATATTAAATCATGTGCAGAAAGAGAGGGTATAGGATGTTGGGAGTGGGATACCAAATTGTGGGAGAGTCGATTACATGTAAATCAAGCCAGGTATCCGATTGGGAAAGGTGATGGGTTGCAGAGTAAGGAACAATGAAGAGACCAAGGGATTGAAAGAGGTTACTCAGGAAGCGTACATGTTATACATGTTTTCTTAATATTAGAAAATTTCGATTAATTGCTGTGTTTTTATTTTTTATTTTTCGAAGACCTATATGATTTTTCACGTGATTTAAAACTAAAACGGTACAGTTTTGAATAGTGTTCATTATTTTAACAGTCACAAATAGATCTACTAAATTAAGAGCTGGACGGTTGCCGGGCGAGAAAACGCTGCTAAAGGAGACTGTCACGGCTTATTGTATCTGTAACCACTTGCCTCTTTTAAGTTAATGTACAACTTTACTTCTTTTAATAAATAAAATATTTTACTTCTTTTAAAAAGCGATTCAAGCATGAATAAATGGTTATGTGATTGTATAATATATGAGAATTATTTTAGGTGTTATGTTAAATCAATAAATTTAAACCATACCTGATAGTTAAATAAAAATACACAGATTAGATGATTTTTATTGGATTGGTACATTCGGTGTGAGTTCATATCATACAATATTAGTAATTTTTTTCCTGCATTTAGTCACCTTTAATTTTTCTTAAGTCTGTCTGCTTTGATTTTTTTCTATGCCTTAAGACTATTTTTAAAGCTAACTAAAATAAATAATATTGAAAAAAAAAATTCTTAAGATTTGGTATAGTTTTTTCTTATTATATGTTAAAGAAATTGACTTTAAGGAAAAATATATAACTCTAATATGTTAAAAGAGGAGTTAAATTTTATTCTCAAAAATGAAGTATTTTATTTATTTAATTTTATTTAAAATTTACATTGATGTGATTTTCAACGGCCAATTTTTTTTTTCTTCTTCTCTCTGAGGGTTTTCCTTCAGTGATACCATCTCGCCAAGTTTTTAACCTCTTCTTCTTTTCACCTTTACTCTTTTGAAGAAATGACTTGCCAGACTTCATTTTCAGTTTATCTTTTCTGAATGTATATAAAATGTACTTGCTTATGTATTTACAATATTTATGCTTACGTATAAAGCATTTCCTTTTTATATTTTCTGGTAACTTGATAATGTTTTTGTTTGTATTGCTGAGCTTATTATGTAAACATGCATCAGTCAATTAACTACAATCTTTTAAAGGTTATTTTTTGAAAAGAAGTGTTCGGAATATGTACTTCCAAATTTACAAATAACTGGTTTGGGAAATATTTTTTATTGAGAAAATTTATTTTCAGGTTAGTCTGATCAAAATAATATTAGATTTTTTAAGTTTAAATTCATATATCGCCAAAGGGAGTTACTAGAACCATATCCTAATCTGTGAAGAAATTTGATTCTTAAAATTTGAGTGACATTGATATAAATTAAAGTGATTACGATTGACATTAAATTACTACTTTATTTTCTATTATTAGATTTACAGGTGTAGCCCGCTAATAAAATAGTTACACCCATCAAAGTTACGATGTTATATTTAATTATTAATTGTAACTATAACTTGTGACCACTGATTTTTGGATATAACCCATTTTGTGAACTCCTCCCCCCCCCCCCCCCCCCCGAAAAAATAAAATATCTTTTTTCCGAGCACCAAACAATAATAAACATTTTGTATAAATTGGATTAGATTTGAAGAAATTAGAGACCCATTTTATTTTCATACCGAAAATTATGCCACCGTGGCCAGGAAATTAAAATAGTTTGTTGTTGGCCGATGGTACAATAAATAATGTTGATAATTGTCTAGGCCTGGCTCAGACTTTAGTTGCTTTCCGGGTTCCCTCCCCGCTACTTTATCGCACTCCCTTGGAACTGTTCCAATTTTCGTAAGGTAGTGCAGTTTCTTCTCCCTCTGTGATTGCGTGGGTGTAGCTTTCTAATTAAAGATGTCTCTCAGTCGCTTGTTTAATTTAAGCTCTAATTGTTTCTCGGCAATGCTGAATATTCCAGATGGGTTCTATTTACAAGTTATGATCTCGTTCGCGTTTATCAAAAAATATTAACGCATTGTGGATACGGTAGGCACTATCGTAACTTGCTAAATCGACGGTTTTCTAATTAGAAATTTAATGGAGAATATTTTTCTTTATAAAACATTTGTCGCCAAACCTTCCGTTAAGGAGCTATATTG
>RCWM02001528.1:0-14001 GCA_003667255.2 Euschistus heros
GAAAAAGAAGATGGCCTCGGGATCTTCTTCTTTTGTGAAATTTCATTAGAGTACTACCAATGGGTAGTTTCTCTACAAGACTTAATCATGTTATCATATTGTATTGTATACAGCACATTTACTGGATGTATGTTATCTAATACAGTTGTAAATTTCAATAATAAAGATTAAAATAAAAAAAAAAGGATTGCTGTTTTAAGATGCTCTAAAGGACAACCGGTTTTACAGCATGCTTACTCAGGATTTGCTTAGCATTTTTGTCGAGGCCGTAAGTACATCCTTGGCCCACGTCTCCATCCATCGCACTAATTAGGCATTAGATTTTCCGTCCTTAAGGATGGGTCGTGTTTTAAGTGATGCTTATTTATTATGCCACTGTCTTTACATCCGACTCATCCTCCCGGATTCTTTAAGTCGTTATTTTCTTGCGCTGCGAGCTCGAAGAACATTCCGGTGGGGCGCAACGTCTCCTCGCATTCGCACATTATTAGGAGTAGATCTTCGCCGTCCTTATTATCTGATCTTGCTGCGCTTCGTGTTCAAGCGTATTCTCCCGCTTGTCTATCACTCGTCCACACTCGTGCTTTTTTTACAGCGCGCTCTTTTTCCTATTCGTCTTTTTCGTGTATTGTGCCGTATAGGCGCAACTCCTTGGCCAATGCTCCTCCATCCTACATATTAGGATTAGATTTGTCGCGTCCTTAAGGATTGCTGTTTTAAGATGCGATAAGCGACAACTGTTTGTACAGATTGCTTCCGAGGATCTTAACGTTTTTTTGCGAGGGCCGAAGGACGATCCTTGCCCACGTCACCTCGCCATACACACAATTAGTTGAATTAGCTTTTTTCGTCCTTGAAGGGTTGGCTGTTTTAAGGGTACTACATATATATTAGTCAAAATTAGAGGAGTAAGGGGGGGGGTGAAACTACTTACAATGTTATTGGATTTATATGGTATTGGGTATCTACTACTAATTATAAGCAGTTCTAGTACAAACGCGGAACTGGGGAATTCTAAAATAAAGGTAAAGTTTTAGCAGCAGGGGTAATTTCGCAAACAACTGTGTTTTGCAGGTAGCAGGTTATAAAGTATTTTAACCCACTACATATATATGTCCATCAACCTTCGGTTATGAATGCTAACACTCTTTGTAATTTGTTATGACTCATATAAAAAATGAAACGGGCTAAAAAATGAGAAATGGCTTTATTACACCAATGTAAAACATATTAGATATTGTAATTTTGTTAGGACCAATGTGAATGAAAGAATGATAAAAGCCTGGCATTATAGTTTTCTACATTATGTACGAAAGGTTAACATTGCTTATACAGAAAAGCATGTTTGGGCCTTGTAAAATATTCCTCATTTTAAATTAACTCAAACTAAACTTTTTTTTGAATATTAATACTCTCTATATAATACTATATCTTGATAATATTATATATATATAGCACGATTCTACAGAGGGCGTGGTAAGATGAGTGGCCCTGAATAAGATCTTAAGGAAGTCTTTGAATGGCCGCCCCCGTCCCTTTCTTTAACAGCTGCTCTTGTTCGAGCTTTTTTTCCGTTTCTTTGCGGTCGTTTGCAATTTACAAACCGGAGACCGACAAAAAGATGTGAACCTGAATAGAGATGAATCGCTGTACTAATGGGCCCGAGTTCCATAGAGAATGAAAAATCATCTCTATCAACACTACACAACTACACAAACTACAATAAAGAAATCCGTAACTTACTGCTCTAAAGTCTTTCTCGACCGACCCTGACGGGCGAATCCGTGGAAATGTTACTTCCTGGGAACGGAAAGCGAGCTAGTCTGGAAGCCTCTTTTTCCAATTGCAAAGTGGATAATGCAGGGTAAAGGGTGTCTGTGTTAAGAATATTTAAGGTAAATGTACCAGTAGTAAGTGCATACTGCGTCATGGCCATTTGAATAATAAGAAATGGATAGATAAAAAAAAAAAAAAAAATAATTGATTGCTCAGCTGTTAAGAAAAAAGTGCCGATAAAGGTATTATTTTAACTTTAAGAATGATTTCGCAATGGAAAGATATTATTGTCTAACAACATTGACTTGAGGTAAACCATGAATGGTATAGAAGGATCATATACAATTAGTATTGATGAATTAATTGACACTTCTATTGGATTATTTTATTAGAAAACTAGTTTCCGAATGCTAAACATTCATCTTCGGTTCTAAAAACATGCAAACAATATCATATATCAGAACTTACCAATTCGTAATGTGGGAGATGATTTCGGTAACTGTTCATAGTTACTGAGATCTCCAAACAAAATGTGACCCTAAAAAAGAACAGTACCCTTAAGTACCCTTCGTTTCTCTTCTAAAATAACAATTTGTAGAAGTTATTAATGTTTCATATGTTCTCTGAATTCTAAAAACTATTAAAATTTATTATTTTGTATATATAGCACTTTTTATTAGGATTGATGAATTAATTGCCACTTCTATTTTATTTTATTAGGTTTAATGGAATCTTCAGAATATAAATGCCTGATAACAAAAAGTTATGTTCAAGAATTGTACTTATGTTACTATAGATTAGTATAGGTACAAAAATATTTTCAAAATTGTAAGACAAGAACTAAAATACCCCCTTTCTTGTACCTAGGAGACTTAACATATATCTGAAATATATCCATCGTGGAAAAAAAAAATTTAGGCTAACCATATTTTCAATAAAGACTCGGGATTAAAAATAATACACAAGTAGAAAATAGCCTAAAATAAAATATTTATTAATCATAATAAATTTTTATAAAATCGTATACAACAGATCCAGATTTTTGTTTAAATTGACCAGATAAACATTTCCAATAGCCCTATTTTAAATTTGTTTCCAATAGGAAACGGAAAAACACAATGAGTCATACGGGGAACCCCAAAAATACTAACCAACCTGACCCCTTTCCCCTTCCACGGATATATTTCAGATATCTGCTAGATCTCTCTTCAGGTGAGTACCAATATATGATTTACTTGTCTTACATTTTTGAAAACTTTAGTATATATATTCTATAAACATGTGTTTTAAAATTTTATATGTTTTATAACTGAAGATGAATGTTTAGCATTCGTCAAACTAGTTTTCTAATAACATAATCTCCAATAGAAGTGGCAATTAATTCATCAATCCTAATTGTATTGATCCTTCTATAAGCATCATGGTGTCCTCAGGTTTATAAATGTTATATTGATTTTTTTGGTGTTGGCATTCATGTGATACAGTTGAATCCCTGTAATCCGGGTTAGTGATGGTTATAAGGGTTCACGGTAATCGAAACCCTGGATAATCGAAATACATTTTATTAATGTGTTATTAAAAATAACTGTGCAGAAATAACATTCATAGGAACAAAGAACGTTTATTATGGTTTTATAATACAGCATTTATGTTTGAATTATATGATATACTGAGTTTTTAAATACAGGGTTTAGGGTGAATAAACACAGCAGTTTTTAAAAATGTATTGGCGTTGTTTAGACGGCCGGGCCCTTTTTTCCTTTTATTTTAAAAAAAATATGTATAATACGGCTAATTATACTTACTTAGCTAATTATAATATTATACTTACTTACTTACTTACTAAATTAATTATACTTTACTTACTTTAGCATATGTATATAGATACTTTCTTTGAATATTTTCCTTATAAATATCCGCAACGTTTTTTTTTGTGTTTTTTTTTGTAATTGAAATTTGAAAATTTATTAGTTTTTTCCTAATTATTTTTATATTATTATTTTTGCTGATTGGTGATATCGAAATGTTTAAATTCATATTTAAGCAATCTTCCAGTGGCACCGGGCTTTTAAAATAAAATTTAAAAAAAAAAAAAAAAAAATGTAGTTCAGGCTTTTTATCATTTCATGTTTATTCGCCACCTGGGCCGACCTTAATTACTTGTCTCTGCAAGTCATTATCCCCCTTTTCCCTGATTTTATTTTTTAAGCAGTCTTGTTAGTCAAGGCCTTCCTCTAGACTACTTCAGTGGATCGCGATCTTATTGAATTTCCCTCAATATTTTCGGCGCGCAACCTGCTTCTGCGTTTATGTTATGCCAAACTATTATTATTTTGCTGTATGCCTTTCTATTTTTACCATTTTCCTTTTTCATATAGATGCCGCTTTATACGCTTTTTTGAATTTCGTCTATATAAAAACAATCTGTTAATAAAATTGGTTAGCAATTAGTTTGTATTGTTGTATTAGTTTAGCAAAATTTTAAATTTTATTATTCAATGTTAATTATTTAATTACTCTATTAAACATGTTATCTTCGACTAAAACTTACTACTATTTTGTATTCAATTATCTAATTAAGAGTGCAGATTTTTCTTTGTCTTTGTCATTTTTAAATTAATTTCATCTATGTGGTCTACATCCAATTTTTGTTATTTTAAGCGGCCTGATGGAAGACCTGCAGGCGGTCGAAAGGCGTTGTGGCAACGCCAAAATATAAGTTTTTCATAAAAAACTGGTGCTGTGTTTATTGCAACAACCTTTTGACTACATAAAAGGCCCCTGACAAATCATCTCTTATATTGAATTTTGCATTTATAGAAAAAATTCAATAATTTTATCAGTGTCTCCACTCCGCATTAGATACATCTGTTCTGAATTGGCGTTCACGTATTTAAATGAGTGACTAAAGGCGGGCACTAATTGTAAGTACAAATTATTGTTGCTGAGGGCCATAGGAGTTTCTATAAAAAACATTAGAGATCCGTTAGTAAAATAGATGGTTTGTGGCAAAGAAAAAACCGCGCCGAGACTTATATTCTCAAGGCAGATCTTGAATTGTGTTTTTGGGGGCTGCTGAAATACGGAATCTAACGTTTTCACTTAGGTAGCGCATGATGATATAGAATGATCAATACAATAGGATCGATGAATTAATATGGCCACTATCGATTGAGATTATTTTTATGTGAAAACATATGAAGGATGATGAAGGACGAAAATATATAACAAAGAAATACAAAACAATTCACATATAGCTAACAACAAACGGATACAGTAAAACCACAAATCGATAATATTTTAAGAAAAAAAATACATAATAAAAACTATGAATAATATATAACAAAACACCCCATGAGCGGATAAAGCTACCTCCCCTCTAAAAAATATATTTTGATACATACTACGGCACCCAATATCCGCCTAAAGTCGGGAAAGAATTAAAAAAATTAGGTTTAAAACGCCTGCATTTAAAATAGATATCGAGCCATTGTCATCATATCGTTCCCTTCACCGAAGGACAAATAGACCCTTTCCAAAAAAGCTGGCGTATACGAATTAAAATGTAATGACTGTGAAGCAAAATACACGGGAAAAACGCGGACGATCAGTAAATCAAAAGAGTAAATGAACATATAAGAGCACTACTACTAATAAGTAAGACGCCAAAATTCAATTTCGCTATCCATCTAAATGAAAAAATAACCACAAATTTAATAACGACTCGAGGAGTAAAAAATATTACATCACGTAGAAAATAGCCTAAAATTAAATTACTTTTAAATCACTAGACAAATAATAAATATCGTTTAAAACCGATCCAGATTTTGTGTTTAAATGATCAGATTATAGCAATATCTGCAATAGCGCCCCATTTTAAAGTTTAAATTACGTTCCTGGTCATAGGAACGCGAACAAAACCCAACGAGTCAATAAGGGAAAGCCGTTGTAAATTCTAAACCTTAACCTACCGCCCCCATAATACTTCTCATATAAATTCAGTGTTTTAGTTACCGCTCGAAGGTGAGTGCGCTGTGCTATACCCGTTTCTGTCTTTTTATAGTACTTGATGTGTTGAAAAAATTTTGTATGTTTTAGGAACTGAAGATGAATGTTTAGTACATTCGAAACTAGTTTTTCAAATACAAATAATCTCAATAGAAGTGTGCAATTAATTCGAATCAATCCTAATTGAATCTGTTTGCTGCATACACTGATAAGCCTTCGGCTTCATATACAAAATCGTCATAAAACCAGCGGTGCCTAAAAAAAAAAAGACTGGTTATTTCTTGGTTTTACCTATAACACCACAACGAAGCTTACAGTACGCCCACCCGGATTTGTAGCTTGCTGGCATTTTTAAGGAATTTTAATATTTTAAATGGAGACTTGAAAACTCTTATTTATAATAGTCTAATAATAAATTTAACCATCGTTAAAATAGAATTTAATTAAGCTAAATTTGGTGATTGGACAAATAGTTTCGGAGATATAGCCAATGAGAAGTCTGACAAAACGCCTTCGCGGGAAGTTAGCTGAGACTAAAGAGCTAAGTTGGCCTAATTTCTACAGAAATTTTTCCCCGAGACCATATTCCCCCTGCTGCAAAAAATATGGTCTGATATTCGTCGGTTGCGTGTTTTTTTCCTATTCGTATGCTACTCGTTGAAAGCTATAATTAATATCTGAAGACTTTCTTCGAAAAATGGTTGTCTATATTATAAGTAAGAAACAGGGACAATAACCGCATTTTCGGGAGCGGATTTTTGAAATTATTGGGTAGCAAACTCTCAGATTCGGATTCAGGCACTACTAAAAATATAAGGTTGCGTCATGAAAATAAAAGATTCAGCAGCCGTTTTTTCCTTAAAAACGGGCCTTTTGAATCCTTATTTTACTGGACTGTTTCCGTGGTCTTAAATTTTGAGTTGCATTACTAGCTTAGGATTGGCATACACTTCATGTGTTTTCCCTTAATTATTATCTTACTTTTTTTTTTTGTTTTTTATAACAAGTATGATACATATAAAATAAAAAATAATTTTATGGTTTAAAAATTAAAAAAATGGAGACGAAGTTAAAATAAATGCCAACAGCCAAATCCCACCAAATAACCTTTACCCTTCGTCGTAAAAAACCTTAAGACTTTTTCCTGTCCTACAGTATCCTTTAATAATATCCCACTGATCTCTGTCGAACAGATTCGCTATCTAGGACTCCAACTGGACAAACTTTTAACTTGGAATCCACATGCAAGACTAACACAACAGGAAACGGCCCGTCGTTACAGACTACTTCAACATTTACAAGACAAACGTTCAAAGCTGTCCCAATTAATTACAAAAGACTTATATACATGAATGCGATTAGACCTATTTGGAGCTACGGAGTTGAGCTTTGGGGCCTCTACTAAACCATCCAATTTATCTCGTATCCAAAAATCCTTTTACAATCCTAAACAAAATCCTTTGAAAAAATCCTCAATGCTCCTTACTTTGTTACCAATAAACTTATCCATAAAGATCTTAATGTCTCATGGTTTTGCCTGATTTTCGCCTAAACCAGCTTTTTTACTTATCCTTTTATTACAAAACTCCATAACACCCACTAATCTTCTAGTCGCTCAATTTGCTCCTCATCACTTCCATTCCGATGCATAATACCTCCGAGGGGCGGTCTAAAAAAGGAAAGATGGAGCGCTAGAGACCTTCTAGAGTAGAATTTTAATTAAAGTGCTTTTTTACTAATGGGTATTTCGAAGTTCTTTTTCAAGCCTTTTTTCATGCTGCTTATTGTAATTGTTTGAGCACATTTACTAGAATATGTATATTTGTTTTTACTGTTGTAAATTTCAATAATAGAAAAAAAAATTTTAAAAAAAAATCTTACTAAAAAAACAAATAGATCCTTCGATAGGAGGGATCCCTACTTTGTAGTTGTTAAAACTTTATTTTCAGTTAGTTCCATTTATCTTGCTGGCTTAGAAAATCCGATTATTTTAAAGAATGTTCGTACAGCTAGTAATGCTATATCTACAAAAATCTCAGAAATGTTAAACGTTTTCCTGCCTCTAACCTAAAAAAAGAAGTTGCCACGTTTAATGGAAATAAAAGGTTTAAAGAAAAGGAAAGTTTTGGTTTTAACCGGGCCTTCCCCCGTAGTTTTTGCGGCTAGGAGCTAGGGAGTATTTTTAGTAAGAAAGGCCACCACTCACGACCTCTTTAGAAGCTCCCGTAACCACTTCCTTTTGATTAGGCATTAGCCTCCTGTCGCGGATGGGTAAAGCGGGGGGAGGTATCCTCACCTAGGGTAGGAGAGACATGATCCAAAAGGCACCCCGACTCCCGAATGCTCTCAGCCAAGTCCCCTCGGCGTAATGGACAAACTGGAAGCCGCACTTGTTTTTAGATAGCGAAAAGTGGAGGGATGATGTAATGGGACTCGTGAAAAAGTGGTAATTGTTGGCAATAATTAAATGGACAGCTCCTACAAGAGAACGTTGGGAAAACAATTCCGAGAAGTTAAACGGTAGTAATGAGCTAATGGGGAAACCCCATTTTACGATGGGACTTGTCGGAGAGTTTACTTTCTCAAAGGTTATGAAATGAGACTTGAAGCGAAATGATGAGGTGCGGAGGGTGTAGCGGATTGAGGTCCCTGATTATGAGAACTCAAAAATAAAGCATTAGGGCAGGAACTGTTGAAATCGATTCCAAAGTTCGATTCTCGATTCTATCGAATCTTGAGGATGGAGGACTAATTATCTATCCTCAAATCGATTCCAGGTACAGATCGACATTTGTAATCGACACACCCACAATAACTTGATTTTCCTCCAATCAAATAAAATGAAACCTGTTATCGAAATATTTTTTTATACACCGGTATTTATGAAATTTACAACTGTTAGTGTACAAATAAAAAAAAAAAATACAAATAAAAAAAAAAAAAAAAAAAGTATCTGGTAGTAAAACAAAAAAAAAAAAAAAAAAAATTGGGTGAAACTAGATCAAAAATGTTAGCAAAATGCCGCCGACCTTACCTTTCTATTCCAATTTTTGACAGATATACGATAATCAAAGACTTTTTCGAGGGAAACCACATTTTTTTTCATAAAAGCCTGTAAATAATCTCCATTTTGTTTAAATATTTTTCAAATTTTTAACCACACTTTCGGATTTATTTGCATTAAATGTTCTATAAAGAGCAGAGTACATGTAACCTTGAATTTTAGAAACTTGGTATCTAAAGAACAGCTTGATCTTCACCTATTTAGGGAAAGTCACAATGCTCTAATATTACTTCAAGTGCTAAGTACTGAGAGTTTTGACATGTTATTGTAATCGTTATCAAACATTTAAAGTAGATATTTGTACAGTAGTAAATTTCGATAAATTGATATGGAAAATAATTTATAAGTTTTATAAGTGCACTTATCCAGTAATGATTGGCAAGGGTAGTAAGATCAATCAAAAAATACAGATTTCTATTTCTGTCATTATTTTGGGGTGCGGGGGTGATGCTGTTCCATTTCTATATTTTCAACCACAAAATAGTTAAGTGTGTTACTTTTAAATATTGTATATAATAAAAACAGTTATATATTATTATTATAATTATGATTATATTCAGGATATTAATGGAAGCTACAGGCTAAGAAGAGACTAATGGACGAACGGTGCCGTGTGAGCTGTCCTCAGTCCTAGCCAACAGCTCTGCCATTTTTCACTTTTCCCTGTATTTCTTCCTGTTTTTCAATTTGTTTTCAATTGTGATCGTGAGATCCATTGTCGAGTGTTATTGGGCGGACCGAAATCCTATCAAAGAGGTCCTCAGAGACCTCCTCAGCCAGTCCATATAACCACGCCGGGGGTCAATGCCAGTCACATGCTTGTTACTCCAGATCTGTCCGAGGAATGGCGAAAATATGGCGGCCATTCTGTATTTGAAGTTTATTACATCCTCTTTCAGGGACGATCAAGTTGAAAAACTGGATTCTCGTTAAACACTGGGAAGGAAATCCATTAGAAAGGATATATGTGAACTTGCATTGATAAAAAATTGAAAAATGGCAATAAAACATTTTAAATTTGTAAACTAAAATGATCCTTTTTTTATATAAGGGTTAGGTCAAAATATATCTTCTTAGAACCCCTGGAGTTCGTCTTTTGTTTGACTTGTTTAGTCGCCAGTGAGTTTAAGATTTATTAGGGCCACGTAATCAAAGACCAAGTATTGTACTTAACAACAAGGGGTTGGTGGGATTTTTACCCAATTAAAAAAAACACATAGTCAATATCATTTGTAGTGATGGCCCCAGTTAGGCTGTGCCACGCGTTGAGGTTATCCTCCACCGTCGCTGCTTCGACCACGTATAACAATGTTCCCTTATCCTAGATAAAGTGCGGCGACATAAGTTCTGATAGTGGTTGAAAAGTGGGACCAATTGTGGGTGGCCTCATTCAAAAGTCACCAAGCTTACACAGATTTATACCTCCCATTACCACAGACCACTTACAAAACACATTCAAAGTAACAAACTACAAACACTGGACACTACTAATGGACTAGAACACGGTAACTCTAACACAATATCTTAAACAGATTTAAAATAATACGATATGACATTACAGTCAGTACCAAAAGTATTGCGTTACACCACTCTATTTTTTAATAAACAAAAAGGGATAGATTAGTTTATAAGAATTGGGGGGGGAGGGAAATTAATTTAAGTCAGTACTCTTAGAACAAATGCAACTAACCTTTGAAAAAAACATATTTTCGAAATTTAAAGTAAATACCAACAAGAAAATTAAAAACACACTAATCATATAAAAATAGGAAAAAATCGGTTGAACCCATAAGTATTCGTACAGTCAACTTTGACCTAGAATTCCACTATGGCCTATCAGTAAAAGTAACAATCTATTTCTCCAGTCACACTCTAGTGCTTTATTTAGTATACACGAATTCATTTTTCGAATCTATAGTGAAAACATTCAAATGGGGCGTAAGGGTGCGTGAGTGTTAACAGTCGGTGGAACGTGCCAATAGTCATCACAGCTTCATAAACGATGTGCCGACTCTCTAAGAGCGAAATGCGGAAAGGTGTAATAGGAGCAACACCACAATTTCTTTCAGTCCAATTAACAGGTATGGAGTGACGCTAAATCCATCGAATTTCTAAACCCAACGAATATGGCAGCACCCGCACAGAAAATTAAAGTTGCACTATGAGAGATTTATACGGTTAGACCCATCTGAGAGACTTTTCGGTTAGAAAAATTAAAATAAACTCCTAAAAAATAAGCTGCAGTAAAATACGCGGGGGACACTGCCAGAATGACCTCGGGACTGTCACCTGTGCACAAATAAAAACACAGTAAGGAGGTGTTTGTACAGACATGGGTTTCAATGGAAGAACATCCACGGTAAAGAAAACTTTCATCCAGGGATGTAACAATAAAAAATAAGAGGCATTTTAGTCGCCAAAACGTCATTCCAAAACCCACTCTCAGGGACCTATTGGACACGCGAGTAATTTTTACCGCACGAAAGCAATAATTTTTTTTTTGGAAAAGACTTTTGGGTCTCATGGACCCAAAAAAGTGTGGGCTGGAAAAAATAATACTGAGCTACAAATGAAAGGGAATTTAACTACTGTGCATACTGTTAAAGTATAGGGTGGCCCCCGCCTCTCTCTTATGGTTTGGGGTGCATGTCTGCATCTAGGTGGCGGTTGGGAATCTAGAATTTCAGTGCAAGGGACTAATTGGATGTAATGCGTTCTGTGGACTCATTTTAAAACGTTAATTTGTGTGTAAGTGCCGGGAAAAGGATGGGGATTAGAAATAATTTTGTCTTTCAAACAAAGACAAGGACCCACAAAACACATCAATGCCTGGAAAACAAAAGATGTGGATAACTGTACAAAACTCCAAAGTGGACCGCAAAACTCCTCCCCAGTCGTCCAGATGTTAATCCACATCGAACATCTCGTGGGAACACTTTGAAAAAAAAGCAGACATTTCACTTATGATCTTCGAAAACGTTGGAATAACCTCGAGAGAAGTGCTTCAAAGAAGGAATGGGAAACACACAACCATATCATGTGCACAAGAAAACTGTGTGTTTCCATGCCAAAAAGGCTCAGGTGCATAAGTAACTCCAGAGGAGGTCCGTGTTGGGGGTCAAACAAAATATTATTAATACAAATTAAAATGTAAAAAATAAAATTGTTTGTTAAAAATTGATAGTGTACGAAATACTTGGGGTACTCTGTTTTTGACAATTTTACAAAGTTTATGTTGTTGGTTTTTCACTCGTTATTGTTCCTACACAAATTGAAACCCATATGTTCCTAATTAACCAAAGTGTGATTTGTTTACAATAGTCAGTGATTTTTTTTTTTTTTTTTACAAACCTTATTCACCAATATAGTGGTTTCCTTTCTCTGAAACAAAATTGATGGTTGTACGAATACTTTGGGGGACTCGGACGGTATGTAATGAAGACGGACAGGACTCAAAATTTTAGGACATGTACTTGACGAATGTAAAAATTATTTGAAAGACAAAGGAAGGTTTTGATCTAATTATCAAACAATGGAACATGGCCAGAGACAGAACAAATCTGGTTTTCAAATTTAAGACTGAATTATCACATTCTATACCGAAAAAATCGACTTCTTGTTTGGGTTTTGTTTTGTTTTGTCTTCTCTTTTCGTTGTTTTTTTTCTTTTGATTAAATATTTTTGTTACCTACTAGGCTAGGGCTAACCTAATCATGCTAAACATTGTAGTAGTACATGTAAAACATGTAATATACCTATAAGGAAGGGAACATGTGAATAAATACATAAACAGTCCTTATATGGGCAGTACCATCTGAAGGGAAAAAAAAAAAAATAAATAAACCCCCCAAAGAAATCTTTTTTTTTTTTCATTGAATTGTATTTACAACTGTACAAAAGCAGCCATATACAACAAGTAAATGTGTTGACAGGTAAATACAATTGCATTTACATAACTTGTGAAGAACTACTCACTAGTAGCACTTAATCAACATCTACACTAGAAGGTCTCTAGGCCATCTTCTTTTCAGACACCTCGGAGGATTATCGGGAATGGAGTGTGAAGCAAGTTTGGGAGCCTAGTGGATTGGAGTGGTTAGGGGGCTTACTATGGAAGGATAGGTATCTGGTCTGGGCTAATTCAGCAACATAAGGAACATTAAGATCTTTAATTGATAAGTTATTGGTCACAAAGTAAGGGGCAATTGAGGATTTTTCGAAAGGATTTAGATTGCAAGGATTGATAACGAGATGAACTTGGATGGTTTAGAGGAGCCCCAAAGCTCAAATCCGTACGTCCAAATAGGTATAATCACAGTCATGTATATGAAGCGCAATTTTGTGATTAATTGGGAGCTTTGAAAGTTTTTTGTCTAGTAAATGTTGAAAGTAGTCTGTAACGACGGGCCGTTTCTTGTCTTTTAGTCTTGTATGTGGATTCCAAGTAAGACGTTTGTCCAAGAGGAGTCCTAAGTAGCGGATCTGTTCAAACAGGGATTAGTGGAATATAAAGAAATATTAAAATAAGAAATACAATTTTTATTTTTTTTTTCTTTTCAAATCGATACTCTCTCATTCAAAATAAAGACCATTTTCATATGTTTGTTGAGTTTATCCTGAACTAGAAAACCTTTCATAGTGAACTCCATTAGCTATTCAAATCCTCTAGTATCTCAAGAATGCTTCCCCATTCTATTTGAAACTTTTATTAAGCACTATATTCACATTTTCTTAAGTGATTTTTTATTTTATTTTATAGTATACAGTATCGTAAATTTTAATAAATAGCTAAAATAAAGAACTAGACCTTTTTCTCAGATGTACAAAGCGTTAAGGTCATGTAATATATACATCAAACTAAGCTCAACAAGGAAGGCTTATCATTGCAGTTCGTCTTATCTATTTCTAGTGTAGACTGGAAAGGGTCGAGATTCGTTGGTCCTCCGTTGGTCCGTCAAGGAATAAAGTTTTAACCCACCCAGGTTGGATTCGAACCCCACGACCTTCAGTACCGAGCTAAAATGCCAGAGACATTATAAAAATTAAATTAAATTACCTAAAAAATTTGTTAATCAACACTGAGTTATGATACCATAGTTTCATTTTTCATCATACTAAAGTTTTCAAAATGTAAGACGAGAAATAAACATTGG